>JAVDPK010002998.1:279425-293018 GCA_034780415.1 Cichlasoma orientale | reverse complement strand
CGTATTTACGCCATGAAATTAGCATATCATGATATAATTTATTTTCCCGGGCAAGATTTTTTTTACCGGTATTATCGCGAATGATATGATATGGCCCAGCCCTATGACAGACTAGTAGCAGAGTCTGTGTTTCTGACTAAGTATATATTTATTTTGAAGTATTAATATGTTATTATCAATACAAAGGGGTAAATAATTAGGGAGGAATAAGATAGGCAAAAATATTTTACCAACTGTAGATGTTATATAAATTCTTCATTTGGAAAAAGGTAAGTGACACTGTGATCCCATTTTAGAGCCCAAAGTACAAATGACCCTAGAAATTAGGAAAAACCTCTTATTTAGGTGACATATTGGAAGACAAATGCCTTGATATACTAAAACTGACAGCAGCAAGAGTCAGTAGTCTCCAAAACAAGGGCAAAGGCACACAATTTGTGGGAAGGTATTCATATTCTTGCATTGACAAGATGATTAGAGTAAAGATGATTTTAAAAAGGGAGCTCGTGAGAGAAGTTTCTGACTTTTTTAACACCTTGGCTAACCATTGAACAGAGGTGGTTCCTTTTGGTTTGATAAGTACTTAATATGAAGCTACCTGACCTTTTAATCCTAATCAAAATGTTTCTGTACTTGCAGTTTAAAGTTGAAACACAAGGGGGCAGTATTTGCCTGGTAAATTGATGCCTCACTCATGGGAATATCCCTCCCTTACTATGTTCTTCCTGCCAAAAAACAGGATTATTTCCCCTCTCTTGTGCTCTTTCTGTTGCATGCCTGTCCTACCCACTTTCTCCTCTTTTGTAGTTCTCACAGAGCGCACCATCATAAACTCGTTTACAAATTACGTCTCCCTTTTCAAATCTTGCTCAACAGGCATGGCCTCTTTTCTCGGGAATGTCTCATCTTATAAAACATCTGCTGTGGATGTTCCAGCGCTCTTTTATCTTAGGCTGATCACATTCCTGCTGGGATTGGTCAGGGATCTGCTCGGCTTGGCATCTTGGCAGTTTTGTGGCTGCAGGTTGGAGTACATCCCATTTGTTTGATTCTTTTGCAATCAGACCATACTTAGACTTTTCCAGCTGAAGTACAAGTAGTGGGCAGGTTTACTGTCCTCAGAGACCTGCATGAATATAAAAAATGTTGTGTTAAACACATTTTTGTCGATATTTGCTTAAAGCATTAGCAAGAATTTGGTCAGACAAGAGTTCCTCTGTGTTGCTGTGGAAATGCTTTGCAAATATTTGGAAATATTTACATAGCAAAACCTGACTTTTGCTTGTTTGGGATTTTTTTTTTTTTTTTTTTTTTTTACATTTATAACTAGACTCATTTACTGTTTCTGTCAGGACGATATGTCCTCGTACTGTAGATGTACAGTACTGTGGAAAAGTTTTGGGCCACCATGTATTCTTTTAAAATGGGAAAGCAGCTCATTGAAATGTGTGCAAATGTACATGGAAATACTGTATAGAAGGCAAAAACTGAGTTTGTGCAATTCTAATGAGCTTTAAAGTCAATATTTGGTATGATCACCTTTATTCTTTAACACAGCCTGAACTCTCTCAGACAGCTTTCTTGTAATTTCTTTAAGTAGTCTTCAAGAATAGTTCTCCAGGTTCTTGGAGGACATTCAAAGCTCTTCTTTGGAAGTTGGCTATTTTTTAGGGTTTTTCTTCCCCCTCTTTCTCTGTCAAGATGATCCCACCCTACTTCTGTAATGTTGATGTTAAGCCCGGACCTCTATCCATGACTGATAGTGTCCCTGTCGTGGATAGACTGTTTTTCTATCCACGACATTGACAGTGTGATTGGGATCATTGTACTGCTGAAAAATGAGGCTGACTGCACATTTCTGCATTCATAATTCCATCAATTTTTGACAAGATCTCCAACACAACTGAAATGCAGCCCCAAACCAGGACAGAGCCTCCACCGTGTTTTACAGATGACTTTAGACACTCACTGTTGTACCTCTCTCCTGACCTCATTTGTACATACATACATACTGATTTGAACCAAAAATTTCAGATTTGTATTCATCACTCCATCAGACCTGTAGCCACTGATTTATAGTCCTATTCTTGTGTAATTTGGCATACCTCAGCCTTTTTTCCCTGTCTCCCTTCCTTAAGAATGGCTTCTTGACCGCCACCCTTCCACTTAGACCATTTCTGATGAGACTTTGTGAACAGTAGATGGATTAGCTGAAGGGCCAGATGCATCTCTCAGGTCTTGTGCCAGGTCTTTGCTGGATCTTTTTCCTACTTCTTAAGAACATGACTTTCACATATTGTTTATCTGCTGTAGATAGGATTTTTAGTCCTGCCACTTCCTCCACTTGTCCACTTTCCTCAATTTTTTTTAACGACACAGCTGAGATATGCCAGGTTTTCAGCTAATAGCTCTTTTGGAATCACTTTGTTGGTGCAAAAAAAATTTTTTTTCATTGAAGTCATGAAAGTCATGAAAACATCACAGGTGTCTGAAACTATACCTAAATTTACACTTTAGTTTTCTGGACAATTGGGTATTTAAATGGTGCAGCTCCTGTACTTTTCATCTTCTTTTGCTTTTTCAGCAGTTGTAGTTCTTGTATTTTTATCGCTTAGGAGAAAACTGGAGTGAGTCATGCGCAAGCCTGGAAGGTTATGGTGCTGTATCTGTGTCACATTTTGTGTGTGCAATGGCCTACACTCAAAATCTAATTATCTCAAACATCTTTGGCCTACCACAAATGTTTTTTCACGCCTCCCTCTCCCCTGGTTTCCGCTCAGTATGCTCTCGCATTAAAACATTAAATGACCCACAGTAGCTTTTTGTACTGCAATACCCCATCACCTTTATTCTGACGTAGACTCATCTTGACAGTGCTTTTTTAAAAAAAAAAAAAAAAAAACTAATTTACATGCTCCATAAATTCAAAGGTTTTTAGTGAGTCTCTCATGGTATCATTGTGGACCAGCGATTTTTAAACATGTTTCTAGATCATGAATCATAAAACAGCCTTCTGCCGTCAGCGACACGAGCGCAGCCGCTCTTTCCTGCTCAGAAACAGCGGCGGACACGCATGCCAGTAGTTTAGCTGGAACAGAGATTCCTCGGGGTCTGACGGAGGCAGTGTTGGCATCCTTGTCTGCTCATCTGGAGGCTCATTCCTTTTAATGATTTAACTTTAAGGAGCACGAGGATTAAATAAGTGTGTGTTTTAGCCTCCATTACTTTCCAGCAGCAGCACATTAAATGACCCACTTGATATTTGCCACAGAGAGCCTGCAGTCAGAGGCTACGCTCTTTACTCCCTGACCATACGTCACGCAACTCACTTGAGGAGTGCGTCCTGCAGTGCTAACAGCTCACAGGAATTAAGCAGTGTTGTGATATAATTCCTGGGTTAATATCCACTTCCCAGTGGCATTTTTTTTGTGTCAGAGTCTTCATGCAATATGTGAGTATTCTGCAGCTGATAAGAGCAGACAAAAGGCAATAATAAGTCATTTAGGAGACTAGGAAATACAAGAACAGCTCTCAGCTCATAAAATAGGTTTAATAAAAGTCACGAAGGCTTTTTGAGGCTATTGAACCCTGTTTATCCAGTAAAGTTCAGGTTAAAGGAGCAGGTTAGCATCTTGTGTTCCTGGAGATCCTCTGAAGTTAATGTCATGCTGACATAGACTCTTGTGCCCATATTATTAAATCTACTTTTTAAGCATCTGTCCTCCATGGTTAGGTTACATATATCCATCATTTCTGTAACGTGTTATTCAAAAAGTTGTTAGTGTCATTAATGTTCTCATTAAGCAAGCGCTAAGTTTGTTCTCAGTTTTTCCCTTTCAAACTCCGTTTCTCCAGAAGGAGCGCTGATCACGTCAGACCACAGAAGTCAAAAAAGGAGATTTTGCTCAGTGCTGGCATGCCTTCAAAAGCAACACGATGACTGCCAAACATGTCCAGCCTTTCAAGTCCACTTCTAATATTACTTGAACAACTGATATTTTAAAACATCAGAGCTCAAGTGCTCAAGTTTCTGTGTCTGGTTTTGTCAGTCAAACAAAAACAAAAACTGCTAGGCGCTCCATTTACAGTACTAGTCAAAGGTTTGGACCCACTCACCCATTCATATGAATGGGTGAGTGGGTCCACAGGTAAGATTTTATGGCTGTGTGTGATATTAAAAAAAAAATGCACAACAGTGTGTTGCAAAAATAGCTACTGTTTCTTTAAAGTTGACAGCCAGGCCACAGTATTTTAATACTTCCACATAAGCCTGGACTGTGCATTGATAAGCTTTCCCTGTACCACTTTAGGTTATCTGGGCTTTTATTTTTATGCCCTTTTTAATACCCTCTGATGGGAAAACACCCTACTTCTCCCCTAATCTGTGACCTCAGTAAATACTCACAGATTTAAAGTATCTGCCACAACTTTCACATCTTATGCAATGTATCATCGTGTTAATTTTAATAATGATATTCCCCACGAGAATCAAAAAGGTCGATAAAGCAGGCCAGGCTAACGGTTCCAACATGTAAATATGCAGTTTCTCTTTTTTGGGGCCCCCTCTGTGTTTGCCTTGTTCACTTTCAAAACAACAAAATATCAACAGATAAAATGTTCAACTTGAGCCTGAAAAATGAAACGTCACTAACCAGTGGACTAGCATCAGTTTCAACTCATTTCAATTCAGTTTTATTTATATAGCATCAGTTCACAACAACAGTTGCCTCAATGTGATTTATATTGTAGGGTATTGTAAAAACTTCCTTTAATAGGAGGAAACCTCTGGCAGAACCAGGCTCAGGGAGGGGCAGCCATCTGCTGGGACCAAGAAGAGAGCAGAGAGACAAGACAAAAGGCATGACACAAATAGAGTGAAATGAAGAAGAAATGCCCACGGGAAGTCCCCCAGCAGCCTGGGCCTATTGCAGCATAACTAAGGGAGTCACCTGATCCTGCACGAACTATAAGTTTGATCAAAAAGCAAAGTTTTAAGCCTGGTTTCAAAAGTAGCGCGTCTGTCTCCAGAATCCACACTGGGAACTGGTTCCATGGGAAAAGGGCCTGATAGCTGAAGGCTCCCATTCTACTTTTAGAAAAGTGCTTTAGTTTAAGATATGACAGGGTCTAATTATTCAAGATATCAATTGATTCATTGATTGATAGAGTCTATGGTTTAGTCAGATTGTGCTTGTCCATAATTATGATGTATATGACGCTCAGATTTTATGAGTAATCAGTGCACAAGTCCTGCTAATGTTCATGTACACACTGGCACGCGTCTGTCCTTAACAGAAAAGAACCCAACCCAAAGCGACTTGTTTATTTTTCCTCCTGCAAGAAAACTTTAACGATAATCACTACTTAGTGTATTTTTTAAAATCCTCTTGCCCTAATCTGTAGAGAGATCTACTGTACAAGATCAGAGCAGAAACTGCTGCCTCACAGCTGTTGTGGGATTTGAAGCTCACAGAGGCAGCATGAGAGGCAGGAAACTTGGACACAAGAAGGCGGCACTTAGTGGAATTTGGGTCGTGGACTGGTACAGCTCTATTCAGCCATCATACGAACTGAAATCACATAAAGGAATGTGTGACGGGAAGGTTTTTAAAATTTAAAACGGACATATATTCTCAGTCTGATGCTTCAGCAAACACCAAGGCTGGTTGGTTCAGATGTAGACTTTCATGTGAGCCTTGAGTTTACAGAGAATTTCCATGGTGGAGTCGAAATGTCATGCAAACAGGCAGCTGATTCATTTGTTTAGCTCGCATTAGGTTAAAACCAGATTTTCATGCACCCCTGACTCTTTTCACCACGTCTAGTTTGTTATTGCTCGCTGCTTCAAGTACTTGTCATAATTTTGACCAAATAGCTCAGTGTGCTGTAAATGTATTTCAATATGTCATGCTTGTCTTTTAATAATGAGTATCTGTGCCTTAAGAAGACAATAACACACATGGTAAGTTGGGGGGGGGGGGGGTTAAAGTTGATTTGATCACTAAACTTATCCAATCTAGAAAACTGCACCAGCCGTCTAAAAGAAAACATTTCCCCTGCTTTTCTTTATGACTCCATTTTGTCCATTTTCCCCGCAGGTGGTGTTTCATGACGTCGTAGCGCTCACTCAGAAGCTCTTCCCCATTGTGGAAGCCATGCAGAAGCATTTCAGCGCTGGCTCTGGAGCCTATTACAGCGACGCCATCTTCTTTCTCTCCGTAGCTATGCATCACATCATGCCTGAAAGTAAGACGTGCAAAATGTTATCCCGTTTAGTCACTTCAGTTCTGATCCTTTCTGACAGCAACCGTCCCCTCAGTGATTAATTTGTTCCTCCGATTGGGGAGAGAAGTGTACGTAACAGTGATACTTTGTCACATACAGTTTCCAAGCTGTTGTGGGAGGAAATTTTTAACACTGCAACCCCAAATTTGCTTTTGGCTGACAAAAACATTTTGCAAAATGTCAGAATATTCTGCTTTAGTGCTCTGGCGTACGGAACTTTAAATTCACTGGGACGCTCGCTTTTCTAATTTGACACTGCTTGTGCACAGCTGGAAAAAGCAGCTTGGGCAGGTATCTAACGTGCACGTGGCATGCTGCAGAGGCCCCGGGGAGCGAGGAAGGAAGGATCTGTCATTGCTGTCCATACCGGTGCCTCCTGTGTGGGTGCTGACTGTGGGCAGCGATCTCTTCTCTTGTGCACTGTTGTGGATCACTTCAGTGGATGCGCAGCGTGGGGTATGCAGTAGAGATCAAAATTAGAGAACTACTTACATTTTCCAATTCCGTTTTTAAAATGATCCCTAGCATCAATAACAGGGGATGAAGCTGAAGCATCTTCAGCGTTTGGGTTGTGGATGGCAGTTGTTCAGGGGAAATTTTAGCAATTTTAAGAGATGTTGGTTGTTCCAAGCACCTAATTCTTAGACTGTTCATGCTTTAAAACGAGTAATTCAACACTTCCCCAAAAATCCTAGTCATCCACATAAGACACGTGCACAAGAGAACAGAATTAAAATCCCACTGGAGAATTGGTTTCATGCTGGAGCTTGGCTTACTTGCCAATTCACTGCTGCATGAGACAAGGTATCTATATTAGTTATTATATCACAACTGAAGGGGGGGGGGATCAGTGTGTCCATAGTTGTGTCCTTAAAGCGCTTATTGATCAACCATCTGTTGCCTGTCCCCTCTGTGTGTCCAAGTGGCCACACATTTCTATTTAAAGAATGCTTTTATCTAGAAAGGGCATAATGTGGTAGTTTGGGGAGAGGTGGGGGATGAGAGTGTGTGATGCACAAAGCTACAGCAGTGTTATTTTCTAAGCGCCATTCTTTGATGTAACCATCTCTCTGGAAAAGTCGAGAGATGAGTGAGTAGCAGACAAAGAAATTTCTGATTAATGACACAATGAAAACAGCTGCAAGTCTGAAGGATGGAAGTTTTTATCAAACTTGTTGATATTGTTGATGTCAGAAGAGAATTCATAGAAGTTGTCGGCATTATTACACTTATCCTATATGCAGCCTGAATAAGAAGGTGTTTCATCAATGCATATGGGAAATTAAAATGTTTTTGAGGTCCTTATTTTATTTGAATTAATTTAGGTGCATGAACATGTTGATTCTGCAATAGAGCAGCGTAACATAAGGATTTTGCATATTGTTCTTGTAAGAGTCGCATTTAACAGCTTACAGTACAAAAAAAAAGAGCATGTAAGTCATTAAATGTCTTAAAAACAGATCTGTGTATTCTCTGTCCTTAGAGAGTGGACGAGAAATAAAATTGCACAATGGAAAGCTGTTAATTAATGACAAGGTTCCTAAACACTCGTTCTGTTAGGGGAAAGGTGTTACGTGTTTTTGCGCCCTCTTGAGAGGTAAACATGCTGCTACTTGATTCTCTACTACAACCTCATCTTTTATTTTCCACACAGGGGAAAAGTGGCAGTGTTAATGTGTGAACTGCTTTGAAAAAGCAACAGAGATGCGTGTAAGGAAGGAGTTGATCAGTTTTCTGTTCAAATTACAGTGCTGTGCAAAAGTTTTGAGCCACCTCTCATTTCTTTATTTTTAACTTCCAAGGAGCCAGACTTTCTTGTCATTTTTTTTTTAAATAAAGCATTTTTTAAAGTGGTGTTGAGCAATAGTTATATCCATGGAGGAACACATTCAGCCCTCTGTGGGCTGATAATTTTCATTTCCATCAAAGGATGTGGCATCCTTTTGTTCCTAACACATTACCCTGACCATATTAGTATAGATATCCAGGATGATTGTTCCCCATTAAGATCTGAGGGGTTTTCAAGGTGTTCCTTTTATTTTTTTTTGAGCAGTGTATATAGCACATTTAAACACAACAGACGCTGAGCAAAGCGCTGCACAACAATCAGTAAAACAATTAGCAAAAACATAATTACAAAACCGTAAGAGAACATAAACAAAAACAAAGAGCATAATTAGAAGGAAAATTAAAGCCTAATTGTAAATAAAGATAACATCCAATACTGTTCACAGAATGAATACAAAGACGTATAAAGATGTAGGCGCTACAACAGGTTTCTTTGTGTTGTCATTACTGACTAATGTAAAAATATACTGATTAAAGACACCGGCTCCACTTCCACCTTCACAGGACTTTGTGTGGAGTTATTGGTCCAACATCAAACCCACCACATTACGGTGTTGTAAGAACCGAAGGCCCTCTTCCTGTTACACTCCCACGAGTTAAATCTCGTTAGTGCAAACAGCAGTGCTGACAATGCAGAGATTATGCGTCCTGCCCGCTCTGTGTTGCTACAGTACATGAGGGCATTGTAATGGGCAGCTTCCTTGTTTGCAGAGCACAGAAAGCAGGTTGCTACTGCATTGCTCAGCCGTCTTTTCACGTTACTTAGTTTGACGGACAGCAGCACTTAAATATGTTGGGGTTTTATTTGTGCCAGAGGGATTTATTTATTTAATTATTTTTGACCTAGCTGAGTAAAATTGCTCAACACACTGTTGATATGTTTTCTAATGACTTGAGCAGCCTTAATTTAAAGAAAAGGGCAGCTGTCTTACATTACACAAAAAATATATACATCTGTGGTATGCTGGATCTCAGATTAGATAATAACTGACTGAAAACAGGTTGGTGAACTTGTG
The DNA here is from genome assembly GCA_034780415.1 of Cichlasoma orientale. NCBI lineage: Eukaryota > Metazoa > Chordata > Actinopteri > Cichliformes > Cichlidae > Cichlasoma > Cichlasoma orientale. Next base: position 283,869 of record JAVDPK010002998.1, on the reverse strand, counting down.
TTGCTAATAAATGCCAACTGACTAAATAATGTCGCTCATTATTTATCAGCACGTCTTTTCAGTCCATCGGCTCTTCTTAAATCAGCAGCCAGCCTATAGGTGGTCATAGGTGACTTTACATCTGAAGTTGACATAAATCAAAGTTTTCATCAGTTCGTAATAGTGTTGTGACCACAGTGCCTCATTCCTGACTATTTCCCATCCTTTCATCACTATGCCAACCAGAATAATATAGGAAGCTGAAACAATGAACTGATGAGGACCTGAATATCCTGGTTACTGTTATTACAGGTTCTTTCCCAGACCACAAGGTGCGGTGTTAAGAATTTATTCTGCATACTGTGCCACTATACTCAAGTTTCATCATGTTTCTCCTCACAGTTTCTTCTTATGCACGTTTCTTACTTTTAGGTCAGTGGTAGTTAAAAAACAACAACAACAACAAAAAAAAAAAAACAGGGCCAAATGAGCCACTGCAGAGCTCAAACGCTGTCAGTGTCCGCAGTGGCTCATTTGGCTTATTTCCACTAACTCGGTATTCCTGGAAGGACCTGTTTTCTCACTAAATGTTATTATCCAAGCTGGATGATGTGCTAGTGGTCACGGAAATGGATCCTTCAGTGAGATTTTACTCAGAAGTACATTTTCTTGGCATCATTTTAAAAATAGACAACTTATTTCCGTTGTCTGTTAAACTTAGTTAAAAAAAAATAAATCTCAGGATGAATAAAGATTGTCAGTCAGCAGCCATCGTGTCAGCTTAGTGTTTTGTGCTTCTCTTTCAGGTCTGACACACATAGTGCAGCTGGACTTGGACCTGAAATACAGGACCAACATCAGGGACCTTTTTCAAGAGTTTGACCAGTTTCCTCCAGGAGCGGTAATAGGGATCACAAGAGAGATGCAGCCAGTATACAGGTAACTGTGCATTACTACAAATCACCCACTAATGATGCAAGCAGGATATTAAAATTTGAACCTTCCACTCTTTGGAAGCTTCAGACTGACACCAGTCTACTGCATCTTGACATGCACGTGAATCGAGGTGACACTTTATGCTTTTACTTTGGTGCTCTTGCTTTCAAGTGTTCTCTCGGTATGACGGTGTCATTTCCAGCTCAGGCTAGATCAAAGGCTATCATCTGTCACGAGAAAAGACTCAACTGCTGGGCTTTGACTTTCAGCGAGAAAGCACTCACTTTGTTTTTAAATTGTGTCAAAGTAAAAGTCAGACTGAGGTTCTGTTCATGAGAAATTAAATTGACATTTGTCATCAGCATTAGACTGTTACAACAGTCAGGTAAAAAATGAAGTGCACCCTCTTTCAACTCTAAGGTTTTATATATCAGGACATAATAAAAAATAACTGGTCCTTGGCAGGTCTTAATTAATACAACCTCAGATTAACAACAGCACACAACATATACTGTGTCATTATGTATTTAACAAAAACTAATTAAGAGTGTAAGTAACAGCCAGGTGCACTTGATTAATTGAGGAGTTTTGGCATTTTGCTGGACCGGACCATTCAGACTATGCCAAGGAGGAAAGACGTCAGCAATGATGTTAGAGAAGCAATTGTTGCTGCTCATCAATCTGGGAAGGGTCATGAGGCCATTTCCAAACAATTTGAAGTGAGAAGGATTATTCAGACAGTTGCCAGTCTTCCCAGGACTGGACGTTCCAGCGAATTCCCCCCAAAGTCAGACCGTGCAATGCTCAGAGAAACTACAAAAGAAAATTTAAAAAAACAACCCACAAGTACATCTCAGACTCTACAGGCCTCAGTTAGCATGTTAAATGCTAAAGTTCATGACAGTACAGTTAGAAAAAGACTGAACAAGTGCGGCTTGTTTGGATGGGTTACCAGGAGAAAGCCTCTTCTGTCTAAACCCCCCCACCCCAAAAAAAAGAAAACATGGCAGCACAGCTTAGGTTTGCAAAGTTGCATCTGAACAAACCACAAGACTTCTGGAGCAATGTCCTTTGGACAGACAAGACCGAAAGGGAGACGTTTGGCCATAATGCACAGCACCGCGTTTGGTAAAAATACAGCGTATCAGCACAAACACTTCATACCAACTGTCGAGAACGGTGGTGGAGGGGTAATGATTCGGATTTGTTTTCCAGCCACAGTAACTGGACACCTTGCAATCACTGAGTCAACCATGAACTCCTCTGTATACCAAAGTATCCTAGAATGTGCAGCCGTCTGTCCGACAGCTGTAGCTTGCCCGAACTCGGTCATGCAACAGCACAGCAGCAAATCTACAACAGCTAAAAAAGAATCAAGGTGCTGCAATGGCCCAGTCAAAGTCCAGACCTCTGCATGATTGAAATGCTGTAGCAGGGCTTTAAGAGAGCTGTGCATAAACAAATGCCCATGAACCTAAATGAACTGAATCAACACTGTCAAGAGGAGTAGAAGAAAACTCCTCTACAACATCGTGAGAGACTGATAAAGTCATACAGAAATGATTACTTCAAGTTACTGCTGCTAAAGGTGGTTCTACAAGCTTCTGAATCATGCTTAGTTTTTCTGCATTTTGGCTTTTCTGTTAAATAATTTAACAGAAAAGCCTGACATTTTACACCGTGTAATATGCATTTACCTATTTTTAGAATCATTTATTAGATCGTGATATGGAAAACCTTAGAAAAAGAAACCTTAGAATTTATTTTTACCATGGCAGTACATCAGCAGTAGTGACAGCAAATACATAGTGCTGTTGTGAGTGACTAAGGCTTCATTATTTAACTCACCTACATATCAAACCCTGTCGTACATTTGTTTTGGTCACCAGTACCCCTTTCAACTGATACAGCAATATGGAAAAGCCCATGATGCTGATATTGATATCATCTAACTCACTGGCCTGAAAAAAGGTACTGGACAGAAATAGAAAGCATGTGCACATGGTCAGTCCAGCGAGAGGGAACAGACAGAGAGGCAAATTCATCTTCATCTGGTGACTCTTCTCTCAAATTCAGTGTAAAGTCTCAAACAGTTCCAAGCAACCTTGAATTGATCTGCACCATATATACATGTCTGAAAGTGTAAATACCCTATTTTTAATGTAATATTAATAATAGGTTGAAGCCACTGTTCAAATCTCAGTCGCTCTTGGTGACCCCAGATGGATTTAAGCTTCTTTTTTGCACTTCACTTGCATATTCACAGTTGGCGTCTCTCACAGTTGCTAAGTGAGAAGGAACATCAGAAGTCTGTTGTCCACACTGATTCACAGGAACCTAAACGCTGTCGGTCTTTCTCAGATACAAGCAGAAATTAAAAAGTTGTAATGCAGCCTTTGACAGAAAACAAGTGGCCCTTCTGATTGTAGTTTCAGGATTTTCGTGGTAAGGGAAATGCCAAACTTGTAAAACGTCGACACAAAGTGAAATATCTGCAGAATCTGAAATAGTTTTCAAAGGTGGGTGTGATTTATGAGACTGCATCAAGGTTTTTCAGGTTTTTCAAAAAGAGATCTCTGTTATGTGTTTGGAAGAGATACAAGAACTTGATTTGCTGGAAACATGAGACAGACAATGTAAGTGGAAATGCGCCTCTGTTTATACAGTAACACAGGCCAGCATCATCCTAGTATGCTTCAGCTTTTTGCATCATTTTCAAGTAGAATCCCTTTGAAAGTTAACCGTTTCGGCCGAAGTGTTGCAAGTATATTATTTTTACATCCCCATCTGGTCTTCAAATGAAACTTGAAACTCAGGCATTTACTAAGAGTGCTGGACTTTACTTCAGCTGAACCAACCAGACCAGCAACCCACGCCTGGGTTCATGAAAATGGATTTTATTTCTCGAAGCAAGACTTGGTGCTAATTTGCCATTTGTGATTGGCAGCAACTCTGGAGAGTTGAAGAGAAAGAAAAGACAGTTTCACCGATGCTGAAATCTGAAAATTAAACAATGACTGGCAGTCCGATAAGATAAACAAGAAACAGCAGTTGCACTGGAAAGAAACTACACAGTTCATAAATAATTGTTGTCACTTCACAGCCGAAAACGGTTTAAAAACAAATGCAAAAAAAAAAAAACTTCACAGAAGGGAAAATGCATTGAAAAAAGAAATCAATCAAACCAGCAGGGTTCCTTCTTTTAAAAACACCAGTATAAAAAAATTTAAATGAATATTTTGGAAAGGATTTACAGTGCAAAGCGGCTGCTTGGTGTTCCTCTAACACAAACTCCACATGTGGTAATAGCTCTTTACTCAGTTAGTCAAATGGTTTTTAAGCCTCACAGTCTGCTTCTCATTGCTTTATATGTCCTGCAGTCTGTCCCTAAAAACTCTGTCCTTTCGAAAATCCAGCTTGTTTAAAAGTTACTTGATGCTGTCAAGAAATAATCTAGAACACATGTGTCAAACTCAAGGCCCGCGGGCCAAATCCGGCCCGCGATGTAATTTCATACGGCCCGCGAGAT
>JAVDPK010002998.1:260190-279325 GCA_034780415.1 Cichlasoma orientale | reverse complement strand
TCTGTTCGGCCCGCGACTCAGACTGTGTCTTCAATTTTGGCCCTTCATATGATTGAGTTTGACACCCCTGATCTAGAATATGGCTTTACACGTGCTCCTGAATGGAGCCGTGGAGCCAGATTTATAACTGGATTAAGACGAGATTCTGTAACTATGAGGTCAGACTTGGAGCCCCAAGTTATGACTGAAAATTTGTTATTTTGAGTTCTTCATAGCAAAAAAATATTTGAGGATTTGGCAGGAACCAAGATGAGTCACCTGTTAAGAAATACTCCCATTATTCATATTTATCTCCTGTCTCTTTGTCGGCTCTACCAGGAGTAAAGAAACAACAACAGGAAACAACACACCAATAGGATCCATACAGTGCAGAACTGTCTGGGTGGCTGTATTACTTGCCCTGCTCACTAGGTGGAAACTTGTTAAACTTGAACATCAGGTTCCAGCACCGTGATGTGACTCTGCAGATTGAGACTCTTTACTCTCGTCATCCTCGACTCTGCAGAAACATGTTCAAACAAACAAAAAAACTGCCATCATATCATATTTTATTAACGTGCATACAAAACAAGCATCCAAGCATCTGGTAAGAGATGTAGGGCTGCAGCTTTCGATTATTTTAGTAATCGAGTATTCTATCGATTATTCCATCGATTAATCGGATAAGTACTTTTGTCTTATTAACAGTTCATCTGCATATTTTAACTTCCGTAGCTTTACGGCAGTTTTTCACGGTGATGGAGCAGCTGCAAAGTTCTCTTTTCTTCACGTTGACACTTGCAGATCAGGTGATTGAGGGGCTCCTCCAGCTGTTTCCCAGTAAAGGTTTAATGGTGGTTACAGAAAAAAGCGCTGCTGCTTGGGACGCTAGAAAAACGTTTCCTTTTGCTCTACCTGAGTTCGCCGACTAGATAACGGCTCCACTGACCAATATAGGATTTATAAGGCCAATACTGAGTGATCTAAAAATCCGATTTGTCGGCCAATGTATGTGTATTTTTTGCCCTTTCAGACACACAAAACATAAACAGATTTCCCTAATAATTGTTATATGTAGTTATTTATTTACTCACTGGTTGCTGCATTTGTGGCGATCCAAATACGTGTGTTGCCAACAGGGAATTTGTAGAGCGCCCTCCGGTGGACAAACAAAAGAACATTAATGCTGATAACGTGATTGAAGGGTGTTTCTTCGGTACTTGACTTTATCGGCTGTTATAAATGCAGATACCGAACTGGCAAATAGCTAATATCAGCTGATAATGTCAACCCATCAATAAATCGGTCAGGCTTTAAAAACTTTTTGCAGTTGAGATAATCCTTTTTACAAAGTAGGCCTTCTTTTATCAGTCTGGATTGGGCAAGTAGTGCTTCTGGTTAGATTAATGCAATGAATGTAAATTGTAATTTATAGTACTGTGTTGAATCTCTGCCATAATGGGTGACATCAGTGCTTAGGTTTGTAAGTTATGCACTGGTGTCTGTACCATCACAAGTGAAACTGAGCTGTTTGTGCTGGGCTGGGAGCTAACAAATCTTGAAAACAGTTACTTTAAGGGAAACGTATGAAGGAGAGAAGACTTCAGAATCCACTGAGTGTACACACGGATTGTCAGAGCTAGGGAAACTAGAAAAATGCGTCTACGCTGGCTGAATACTGGCTGTTGCCTAGCATAATGAGCAAGCAAGACATAATTACAACCTATAATTACTTTGTTTCACAGAGGTATAATCTTTGCGCTAATCACTATATTGTACTACTGCATATTACTACCAAACTGACCAATCACACTTTCTGCAAATTCTGCAAAGTGCAATTACATTTCTGGGAAGGTACATATCAAATTGGAGCACAGTTCTGTATGCTACATCATAGATTTAACTCAGTACTGTAAATCAGGCATCAGGCACTGTTCGCTGAAGTGATGGAAACACAACTCTGTGTGTGTGTGTGTGCGTGTGTGTGTGTGTGTGTGTGTGTGAGCAAGTATACACGTAAACAAGAGCCCCCGACTTTCAAGCTCTTTGTTCCTCAGCTGATTTTTCTGTCTCTCTCCAAGATAATAAAACAAACACACCAGGTCAGTTTAGACTGCTTCACTGTTTTCCACCCCGGCACAGCATCAAAACAGGACGTCACTGTGTGTGTGTGTGTGTGTGTGTGTGTGTGTCAATGTCGTGTGTGTGTGTGTGTGTGTGTGTGTGAGACAGTAAAACTAAATGAGGCAAGGCCAGGTGGGAAGTTTCATGTAGCAGCTGTGATACTGGTACAAACACACAGGCAGGTGGTTTCCTCTGGGCTCTTAAAGACTGTGTATGAATGAAACAATTAATCGGAAAGTGTTTGATTTTCGTGAGAAGCCAAGTCAGGATAGTAGGTCGTAGTTTGCTTTCTTTGTACTGTTTTTAAACCCTTTGTCATTTCATTTGCCAGGAGCCTTATTCTCTTTCCAAATGATGGAAATCCGTCGCAGCGACAGAGAACTTTAATGCTGCTAATGTGGATGATAATGTGCTCCACTTACACAGACCCCTGAGCTGCAAAGTTAAAACGAAACATCGAAGCAACAAATTGTCTTGAGGATTTTTAACAATCGAATTGAGTTACTCGCGGAATCGTTGCAGCCTTAAAATTTGCATTAAAATTTCAATTTGAGTATCAAAATACATGAAGGTTGGTATTTATCTTTCATATATATATATATATATATTTTTTTTTGCTGAACTGGAAGGCTGAAATTTTCATTTGATCTTCATTTTCCCTCTTACTTCTGCTCGCGTTCATGCCGGTTGTCATTTTGATTTCTGTAGCCCGCGAAATCAAGCGCACGCACGACCGTAGCGAGATCAAACATGCACATTGTGAATGAAACTGCCTGTGCTTTGTGGTAGATTGCACACTGCGATGAAATGATACAGGCGCAAGCGGCGATAATTGTAGCGACCTAGCCGGGGCGGAGTCCGCAGGGTGCGCTCCTGGGAGAAGGCAGAGGAGCGCAATCCTTTTTGGATTTGAATCACTACATTTTGCATCCAATAAAAGCAAGGATGTTAACAAATAAATTGGACAATATTCTGGCAATTTAGTGATATTTCCACAGTTGTGGTCTTGACTGGTCTTGAAATAAAATCCCGAGTCCTCAGTCCGAGACCGAGACAAGACCGAGTACAAATGCGGTCGAGTCCATGACAAGACTGAGACCATCAAAAAGTGGTCTTGAGACCGGTCTCGAGACCAAGACCGGTCTCGAGTACTACAACACTACTTTGTACACCAGCAGTGGTGTGCATTGACATGTGATGATGTGTTTTTGTGTATCCATAGTTTCGGAGTGGTATGAAAGACTTGAGGGTTTCAAAGCACATTCCCTGACCTGCAATAGATTTTTCTTCTCTTTCCTTTTTAAAGGAAATTAAAAAGTGTTGTGTTTTACGTCACTGAAATTCTGAAGGATATTGCCATAGCCACTGGCTGAGATTAATAAAAAAAAAAATTCAGAGAATCCTATTTTATTTTTGTTTTTTTGTTTGTTTTTTGGAGGATTTTTGTTCAAATTGTGGCGACTGGTCATGCCCAGTGTAATGTCAGGATACAGCCTGCAAATTAAATGAATAACATCCACTCAGCACCCCAAAAGAAAGGAGCCTGTTATTAAAAATATAACCCAGACAGGGTGGACATGTGAGAAACTGTATCTGTAATCTGTAATTAGTTTATTCCTGTATGCTGCCCTGTTAATTGGCTGTTAGTTAATGGACTTGATAATATTTAAATTTTTGAGACTTGCTATTAGCGAAGCACAGTGTGCATCCTCTCCACTGGAGTGTTTTCCTGTGCTGAGTAGAGAGGGCTCTCAGCTCACACTGCGTTTCGGTGCTAATGGACCAAGCATTATGCAGGAGAATGCGTCCTCCCACCAGCCACACTGAGAGCACATCCTGCCCCTGAAAAGTTCATTATTGAAAAAATACCCCACGTCTCTTCCCTTGCAGCTGTCTTTGTAATGTTTTAAAGCCCAGGAGGCATACTTACATAAGTGTCATAGCCACGAGCACACACAATGAGCAAGAAGGAAATTGCTCTCCGTATGTTTTGTGTTTTGAGTCTCCATTGTGTGATGCAGCCCACATATTTCCACTTTTTGCTGAAAGATGATGTCGAATGGTTAATATGAAATAATGACTAATGTAGCGCGGTCACTGAGACACTTTGTCATTAATCTTAATAAAATTACATTTTGCAACTGGTAGTCAGCATCATCAGCAAGAGCAGTATGTCTGCCATAATATTTTTGTTCACTTAATGTCCAAAAGGCTTGAAAACACCTTGTTTAACAAGTCAAGCCCTAAATGACTTTAATCAAGCCTAGTAAAGATTCTATATCCTTTGATGTTACGTTTACAGTCTTTATGATTTCTTTTTTAAAGCTCCTCTTTTACATCATGCTCAAAATTGATTGTTTTTGTGCATCTGAACTACAGATGGAAAAAGGTCAGACTTTTCATTTGCGCGCCCCAGAACCAGACTCCCTTCTGTCAGTGAGTTCTTTTTGCAGTTATCAGACACCAGGCTGTTTCATATCCTGAAGAAATTGAAGCATACAATGGGATGGAATGGCAGCACAGACTGCCCTTGTCACCAGCTACTGTTTGTCATTCTTTTACAAGTGAGAGAGACACTTGACTTGAAAGGTTGGCAGTGAAAATTCAAGGCAGGAGAGAATGGAGGTGAGAACTAACAGAGCAGGAGCCCTGATCTAAGCTACAAGGTTATTTGCTCACTTTGACTGAATGTGGTTTGAGTGTACTGGCACAAAGGGGGAGAGTCTTTGTGACACAGAGTAGAGTTTAATGCTATCATTTGCTCAATTTTCTAACCTTCTCCAAAACCAGGTCTTAGTACCCAATTGGACCCCCTTTTTGCCTTCAGATGTGCCTTGATCTTGCGTGGCATAGATTCAACAAGGTGCTGTGCACATTCCTCAGAGATTTTATTCCATTTTGACATCATAGCATCACCCAGTTGCTGGAGGATTGTTGGCTGCACATCCATGATGATTCCACCACATCCCAAAGGTGCGCTATTAGACTTAACTGACTCCTGGGAGTGGTGACTGTGGAGGTCATTTGAGTACAGTGAACTCACGGTCATGTTTGAGAAACCAGTTTGAGATGATTTAAACTTTGTGGCATCCTCCTGTAAGCAGCCGTCAGAAGATTGGTACACCACCACTACCCTGAACTGTCGATACAAGGCGGGATGGATCCGTGCTTTCATATTGTTTATGCCAAATTCTGACTCTGCCATCCGAATGCTGCAGCAGAGACTAATCAGACCAGGCAATTTTTTTCCAATGTTCTATTGTCCAGTATTGATGATCTCAAGCAAACTGTAGCCTCAGTTTTCCTGCTCTTAGCTGACAGCTAAGAGCAGGAAAATTTGACTAGCTCAATCTGCTGAAGCCAAATATTAGGTTCACATAAACTCTGGGATGCATTTTCACCCTAAAAAAATGGACTGTATCCTATCATATCTATAACAAGTGTGGTGACAGTACTACTGGCCATCATGATGCTGAAGTAAATGCAGTTTATTTAACTTATATATTCTACTTAATGCACACTTCTGTCAAAGCAGCAGAATGGAGAAGTCTGTGTAAATGTTCCCTTACTTGACCATGTTTACACTGGATGCATCTCAGTGCACGTAGGCCCAGTGAATGTCTTTAAAATGATAAATGCTCCACAGGGGCCCCAAGTCCCCAACCACTAACCAACAGACTATAAAACTGTGAGGATAAGCTACAGCTGCTGAATATAGGTCAGTAATAATATGAAAGTGTGACTCAGAATCTGCTGCTCCCAGAAGATTTGATCAAACTCCACACACAGGGAGGGAAAGGCGGATGTATACTCTGTGAGTGTGTTTTTTCTCTCTCCTCGTGTGCATTGATTTATCCAAGAAGTCGGGCAGAGCACAGATGAAGTGATTGGCTATTTTTTTTTTAACAACACTGACCTCGCTTCAACGGCTCTCTGTTTTCTATCACCACATGTTTAAGCACATTTTTCTATTATTATTTAATCTACTGTAGCTTTGCTCCACTTTGGCCCAATAAGCTACACCAGCGTGTACGTGTACACGAGCATGCAAGTAAGAGTAAATTTCCCTTCATCCTCGTGTTCAGTTGGCATGGAACATCTTTGCACAGCTGTCAGTACACGGAAGGAGCATTTTGTACTTTCTTGAAGCGAACGCTTCATCCCCACCCCCACTCCCTAAAAATAAAAATGGTACAAGCACACCATAAAAATCATGATCTCCCTAAATTTGATAGGGAAGCTTAAACCACAGCAATACTTTTCCAGACAAATGCATGGCAGGAAAAAAAACAAAAGGTCATGACTACATTTTTTTTCCCTTCAAATGAAATAAGCTCAGTTCAACAGGCAGCCAAACACAAACACTTATGTTTAATAAAAAAAGGCAGCTATCTCTTACCCCAACCCTCCAGCATGTCTACAGAGGAAGTGTAGTGTGAGCCGCATTTGTCTGTTAATGGTAACCAACTGCCACATTCACGCATTCATAAACAACATATTCTGTACATTTTAAGTGTTTTAACGATCACTTAGACTCTTAGGTGCAATTTGAGGTCACTTTGAGATACAGATCAGATCTTATCCTTTTCTTCTTTCCTCAGACACACTTTCTGGCAGTACCGTAAGGAGAACCCTCAGACCAAAGTAGGAGAACCTCCTCCTGACGGCCTCCCAGGCTTCAACAGTGGTGTGATGTTATTGGACCTACGTGCTATGAGGGCCTCAATTCTTTACAATAAGCTGTTGGAGCCCAGCAATGTGGCCAAACTAGCAGACCAGTATCGCTTTAGAGGCCACCTGGGTGATCAAGACTTCTTTAGCATGATCGGCATGGAGCATCCTGAACTGTTTTATTCCTTGGCCTGTGGCTGGAACCGGCAGCTGTGCACCTGGTGGAGGGATCACGGATACGGAGACATATTTCAGTTGTATTATCGTTGTGATGGACCTGTCTATATCTATCATGGAAACTGTAATACCCCTATACCAGAGGACTGAGATTCGGACTGGCCTGATGCTGCAGCCGAAAAAGAGTTTGTGACGTCTACGATATCGTTTAAGGGAATTTCTTCTTCTGTGTGTTGGGAGGAAGAATTTTTACTTTTATGGTAGTTTCCATAAAACATAAAACATCAGTCACATACCCTGCCCCCTGCTGGCCAAGGGGTTACTGAAGAGCCATCTCAAACAATATGTGGTGCTTGTGGAAGTCATTTTAGAGTAAGTGGGCATTAGGGGTGAAAACAGCTCCGCATTACAGTAGTACAGAGTAGTGTATTAGCTGGAGTTTGTTTGTTCAGGTACTACACAGATGAGATTATGATATAAAATATAAAGTTCCATGTGAGATCCATTCATTTGAGCCAAGCACTGCAGAATGGTTCCTAACATTATCAGTAAGGATTTTACCACTTTATAGAGGTTTTGCAAACGCGTGGCATTAATTTGTTAATGTAACAAACATCCCGTGAATAAGGCTCCAGTATCACCGGCTTAAAGACCGGACCATCTGTTTGCGAGGGAAAAATGAGTATTCCCTGATCGATTGTGAGTGGTTGCTGGAGGTTGATGGCAGTCACTGGGACAATGCCCCAGTAGCACAAGCATAGTGACTCCCATGTTTCCCTAGCAACCCACAAAACTGTGTATTCCCTGACCAGATGGCAAAAACCTCCTTGTTATTGCTTTGGTCATTAACGTGTTGCTGCAGTCACCTGTAGTTTGCGTGGAAGCGATGAACATGTCTGCAAACACTGCCCTGCTATTCTCCAAGCTCTAGTAAAAGTGTGTGAAATTTTTTTCCTTTTAAAACACGTTGGTGGCAGCACTGAGGCGCATCTCTTACTTTGAAGGCGAACCTTCTCCATTTCCAGTTTGCCAAGCTATTTTTCAAGTTTTACTACAGCTCGGCTAGTAGTTAGCAAGTGTTTGCAGACAAACACAAACAACTGGAAATCTGTTTGCAACCAAAGCAATCATTAGGAGATTTTTAGTGCAGCACCTTCTATGCAACTGAGTTCACCCATACCACGTTTCCACTGACAAGGTGCCGGTGCTCGTGCCAGTGCTGGTGCTTAAGAACGAGCCTGCGTTTCCACTGCTTTGCGAGCTGATTCTTTACTTATGTGGATGTGGGCGGTTCCTCGTCTGGAAACGGAAGCCGAAGGGCACAAACGTGGCTGTACACGGTCCCCTTTTTCAAACTTTATTTCTTTTGCTGCGAACATATTTTACAGTCCGAACAGAACTAATTCAACATCTGTGTGCAGCACAGAGGGATAGTCACAGACGGCGATTACGAGCAAGACGACAGGTACGCGCTTTGCTTCCTTTTATCTGATATGAACTGATACAAAGCAGCAAGTTCATCCTTGGGGCCCAACCTAATTCATGGTTGTGAAAATTGCTTTTCTCGCGTAATGCACACCTTGCAGTGAATTGGCGACTTTACGTCGAGATGGCAGTCACGCCCTTCTGCAGCTTGTGTCACACATTCCTTGGTTCCAGACCAGCTAGTTTATGGTGCTGGAAGGGAACCCATTTTTTGGAGGAGCACCAAGTGAGTTCGCAGCGGAAAAGTGCTGAACGGTTCGAACACTTGGCACCAGTACCATATCAGTGGAAAAGGGGCTGCAGTGAGAGCCACAAAAAAAAAAAAAAAAAATCAGGGTTCTAAAAACCCTAATCTGCCATGTACATGCTCATGGTGTTGTTGTGAAGTAATTATTTTATATATATATATTATTCAGTGTTAGAATTTTTTTTAACAAAATTAAAAACGAGCATCAAGTACAGCAGTAGTGTACAGTATTTTTCAATGCAGTAACTCCAAAATCATGAAAGAATTTTGAATTTTTTATGAAATTAACTTTTTTGAATTGACTGACCTTGGCTCCCTTCATTCTCCAACACCTCAGACTTTCCATCAGTTCACCCTGCATCACACTACACCAGGTGAGGGCTCATCTGTGGCATTTACTTTCTGCCTAAGTGACTTGCAGAAGAACTGAGGGTTATATTTTTATTTTTTTACAACCAGAGGGATCTTTTTTTTTTTTTTACTGCCGCAGTTCCTTTGAAACACATCTTTGCAGGTAGAAAAGCAGAGGGCTGGGAGGCCACATCCAAAAGGTGGCCACTGGGTTTGGAGAGATAACGATTAACAATGATGGCACTGAAGGCTGTTGTTTGTGCCCTGTATTTGCAGTGTAGCTGAGGCCAAACAGACCCACTTCATTCAGACACACGTTTCTGAAGGAGTATTGCGGCCATAAGCGTGACTGCAGACGCTGACCCACTTTTGTATTTTCTTGCTGTGCTCACTGAAGTCATGCTCAGATTCAAAGAAATGTCAGCGCTCAGTATTAATCAGAAACTGAATCACTTTATGTTGCACTGAAACATGTTGCAGAGGAGAAAAAGAATAGTAGAATAAGACTATGAAAAATGTCTGGTTCTCAACACCTTATGGCTTTTTCGACTTTGAAACAGATGTTTTATCATTAATGACTTTATTGGCTAGATGTTGATTACATTAGTTTTAATGGAATTATTATTATGCCACTATCATCTGTACATCAGGCTGATTAACTACTTTTTTAAGTGCATTGCAGTGTTTAAAATGACAGAAATGCTTGATATTAATAGTCTATTAGAGAACATATCAAATTTCTGAAGTACATTCATGTACCAGAAAGGATAGATAATTAAGGATATTGATGAACCCATATGTTCAAGAGGAAATCGGTATAAAGTCACTGCTGCTATAAAACAGGGAAGTGGATAAGACTGTGGTATGAAAACATGCAGTAGAGGAGAAGGTTCTTCTATCATTGGTTTTTGACACAACCAAAACAACGACCCCTGCTAACAACTGTACTGTAACTGTCATATAACAGCAAAACATGAATTCCTATGTTTTTGTCCATGTGATGGATGGCTGTCTGTGATCTAAAAACTTGCCTGTTGACCTGCTTGGCATTATTGTGAAATATCATTTTCTTGTTGCCAATTAGCTAAAACATCCAAATCTTTTGGAATCATCCTCTAAAAAATTTTTTTATTTCTGTATTGTCCAGCGATGCATCGATTGCAATTTTCTTGGCCGATTAAAATTTCTCCCACCAAGGCTCATACTAAGGATGCTGGCTCTGAGATCTGGATAGCTTTAGCTTTAGCCACTTTACCATTGCTATCTTCTTTAAAATGTCCATGTTCAGCTGGTTGAAGATGATCCAAGTGTCTAATTTGGACTGGTGGTATGAAGGTTTTTGTGCCCCCCCCCCCTTTTTTTTTGTTTTCTTTGGTGAACTTTACGGATATATGGAAGGCTAACCGGTGGATCACTGGTCAGGTCAGAGAACACTGGCAATCAGTTGATTCTGACCCTGTTCGGTCAATCAGTGCATCTCTGGTATTATCATGTATTTATTTCTGTATTTTATGCATCCATTGCCATTTTTGTGTTTTTGTTAGCCCTTCAAATTTTGTATAAAACATTTTTAGCTCATCCGGCCGTGCAGTGGTGAAGCATCCGTCATCTGTCCCCGTTTGCGAGCCTCCTTGACCTCTCGGTGGATGTTAATTCTCATTAGTTTGTGCAGATACAGTCAAGCAATGACAACAAATCCTATAACTTTCTTTTCTGTACTTCGCACATCTGTAAATTGTGATGGATTGTGAGGCGGATGAGGTACTACGTCTTTGACATTCTGGTTGAGATGTAGAGGACTACAAGTGATCTTTGTGTGTGTGGGATTAATGTGCCATCACTGTACTTGCCACAACAACAATGAGAAGGAAGCTTTACATGCTCTTTTCATTTAAAGTTTTCCCATGACAGAAATACATTCTCATTTTTTAAAAATGTTGTTACATTTGTGTGTTTCTCTTTCCTAAATAAAATTTTATGCTGTTATTTTTTTTGTCCTTATATTTATTGTTTGTGTGTGTGGGAGGGAAAGCTGCCACCACAATAAAGGATGTTTTTAATCACTTAAAGGTAAAAAAAAAAATCGTGCATATGTTAATAGAGCAACCTCACTTATGTCATTACACCAGCTCATATCTGTGCTCTTGTTTATCTGCTGCAAGCCAGACACGACCTATTTCTGTCACTCAAATTTGCCAACACAGCCAGTTAAAGCTCCATAGGCAGAAGATTTGCAGGAATGTAATGATGTTATCGTTGTCATCAGTGACAGCTTTCATTCACGTCCTTGAAAACATCTGCATTCTTTTGAATGATGTTTTCTCGTACAGCAGGGCGCAGTGTATTGTAGCCTTCCTGTTGTGTTAACGTGACAATCGGTGAGGAGATGGTTCATTCTTTTGCTTTTTATAGAATTTAAACTGACAGCAGGGATTGCGGTGCTAATAAGAACACAATGACTTGCAAATTTAAATGGTGCATTTAATTTTAAAAAGTGCAAAGACAGCATACCTCAGGTTGAAACTTGTTTTTTGAAAGAAAAAAAAAATCTGCTCTACTTGAATTTGATGCAGGCAGTAGTTCGAGGACACCCTTTTTTTTTGCATTTTGCTTTTGAAGCAGCCAAATGTTTTCAGTATGTGGTTCAGTGTTAATGGTGCCTTCACAGATTGTCAAATGGCCACGCCACGTGCACTAATGAATACTGCCACAAATGCTGGTTTTGAACGCTAGGCCGGTAACAAGCTAGATGTTCCCCGAGATTTTCTCATTTTGATTCAAATGGCAGTTTTCCACTCCACCTCAGTCCAGCTTAAATGAGCTCGAGCACAAAGAAGGCTGCAGCGGTTGTGGACCTTTAGTGCTTCTTGCTTGCTGTTTGATACGCTCAACTCTCATCAGACTTGATTGGTGTGATTGAAAAATACAAGCAAATGCACGTTCCATTAGCATTGAACATTTAAACTGCTGGATTGTGTTGACAGCTGTGTTCGTAGAAAGAGACAAGTAATTGAAATTCAGCAGACTTGGTTGGCAGTCTGTCCAATTTGAACATTCAGACCATATCGAATCAAAACTATATTGCTTTTGCTGCTTCTGAAACACATTTAGCTGACAGAAGCTCCACATGACCCGTGTGACAGCATTCTGTATGTAAATCTGTGTACGTGGAGTATTTTAACTTTAACCTGTGTGTGATTGTGTGTATGAGAGTGTAGCTGGCACGATGCTCCACTTGAATAAAAAGAAAAAATGTAGGCCAGTACCTTCCTGGTAGCTCCTCCACGTTCTCTCTCCCTCACCCACTTTCTCTCTAGTATCTCTCCCACCCATAAGCCAGGCAGCCTGCCCACTAAACAGCTGAACAATAAGTGGCCTTCATCCATCTGTACAGTTTGTTCTGTACTCATCTTTGCTCACTCTCGCTCCATAACTGTATAATTCAATATGCAGGGTAATATTTGTTTAGTTTTTATTCTTTTACCCAGATTTGATATTAATATAATTTCCAAAAAAGAAAAAGAAAAGACTGGAGGCAAAACACAACAGGCAACCTGCATGAATGCTACAATGAAGTAAATACAAATATGCATTATGTATATTCTGTGCATGTGTGCAATATTAAGATAATGGGGACTTTAGCCCAGCATTCAGCACCATTCTCCCTTGCAAACTGGGGACCAAACTGACAGACCTGCGACTGTCTCACTCCATCTTCCTCGGAATAAAAGACTTCCTGTTTGAATGCTCCCAGAGGGTGAGAGTAAGCCGGCACATCTCCTCAGCACTCATTTACCACAGGGGTTTGTGATGATCCCTCTATTCTTCACACTCTTTACTTAAGGCTGCACCCCCGCCCACTCCAGCAACAGCATCATCAAATTTGCAGATGACACCACCGTAGTGGCCCTCACCTCACGGGGCAATGAGCCTCCTTATCGGGATGAGGTGGAGTAGCTGTCTGATTGATTTAGGGATAATAACCTGATCCTTAATGCCACCAAGATCGAGGAGCTGATTATTGATTGCAGGGGGAAGACACTCAGGCCATTTTCATCAGCGGGGAATGTGTGGAGAGGGTCTTGGACTTCCGGACCCTGGGCGTGCACATCAAGGAGGACCTGACCTGGAGGACTGACACCACAGCAATAACAGACACAACAGAGACTTCACTTCCTGAGGATCCTCAGGAAGCACCACCTCAGCCAAAAACTGCTTTTTTCCTTCTATCACTGGTCTATAGAGAGTATATTGACATACTCAACAGTGTGTGGTTTGCCAGCTGTAGAGTGGCAGAGAGGAAAATGCTCTAGAGGATCATCACTACAGCCCAGAAGATTATTGGATGCCCTTTTCCCTCCCTGGAAGACCTTTATACTCTCTGCTGCCTCACAAAAGCCCAGAGCGTCCTGAAGTTTTCATCCCAACCCAGACACTTTGAACTGTTGCCCTTGGCAGACATTTCGGGACATTAGAAACAAGGACAAACAGGTTAAAAAAAAATACTAATTATCCAAAAGATCTAACTGTTTGAATCCACCATCTGGCCGGGGCCTTTCTGTGTGGAGTTTGCATGTTCTCTCCATGTCTGTGTGGGTTTTCTGCTGATACTCCTGCAGTCCAGAGACATGCAGTTAGTGGGGTTAGGTTAACTGTTGACTTTAAAATGCCCATAGGTGTGAATGTGAGTGTGGATGGTTTTCTGTCTCTCCGTGTTAGCCCTGCAGCAAAACAGCACTGTGCTTTACAAGTGCATCTGACTCACCTTCATATGCATGAAAGAGTTTCATTCAGAGGACTGCCACAAAAGCTGCTGAACTCTTATCATTCTGTGATAACTCCAACAACTTCCAACAATAGTCAGTCTCAAGGTGAGTGTGAATAATGAACAACATTAAATGTAGCTGCTCTCTCACAAAAAAAGCTCTCACGTGCATGTGAATCCTGTGGCTTCAATAAACAGACGAAACCTTCAGACAAGAACAATAGCAAGACAGGACAATGCTCCATATGCAAATGTGCAGGTATTCTTCCCTCTCCTTCCTTCTCTCTCTCTCCATTACCATTTTTCATCATGCTCCTATCTTGGCACTCAAGGTTTTGCATATGCATACCAGGACACAAATTAACATGCACTCACACACGCCACCGCCATCTGTGGCCTTTGGAGAGTGCCCTGTTTTCAGCCTCTCAGTGTCACAACAGCTGTAACTTCTAAACAAGAGGGAAGATTATGATGACAGCAGAGGATCATTGCATGAATCACAACAGATGAAACATCAGTGTGAATGACACCACCTGAAATTGGGCCGTGGACTTTCAGCACCATTTCAGTGGCTCATTAGATTAGCTAAACGGCAGATTTGAACCGTGCAATTTTAAAACTTGCCTTGTCTACACAGTGAGGTAAAGAGCTATTGTCCTATATGACACTCACTGATGATATAGATTTCCCATGGAGTAAAAACAATGTGACAATGTCGGAAATGTAGAAAGATGTAAGACAGGAGAGGAAGAAGAGAGATTATTTTAAGGGTGAGGACTTGGTGACATTTGATAGACTGAAAATTTAAAGTTAATTTATTTTAGAGTTTGTTTTTAACAAATATTGGATCTATAACCTACACGATGTGTTACTGTAAGTTATGTTTTATATATTGTGAAACATCCTGCAAAACAACTTCAAACATACAAACTTTGTGGCATTCACTGGTTGCATGAAAATACTTGGCAGTTTAGTGCAGGCTACACTGGTTTTACAAGTTTACAGTGATGCACTGTGCTGGGCTGGTGCAGAGCAGCTGTGGCGTTCATGATCAGTGTTGAGTTGCATCAAAGGTAGCAGTAAATTCAATTTCAGGTGATGGTGCTGGTTAGAGTCATTTACTGAACTCTCACATGCATGATAGCTTGTGCAACATTAGCTTATAGCTTGTTGAATTCAGTTGGCTAAATCCATAAAGTGTGTGTGTGTCTTTTCTTTCCCCTCGCTCCTTAACTGGTGTCACAAGAGATGGCTGCCCCTTCTGAACCTGGTTCAGCTGGAAATCTATTCCTGTTGAAAGTGAGTTCCTTCTTCCCACTGTTGGGATGTTGATCTGGTCAGTTAAGTAGCAGAGGGGGTTGTTCATCAGTTTCAGCTGCTTTGGGGTGACATCAAAAGGTCTGGAGAAGATGTGGAGAACATTACGCTGTTTGTAACATCATTCAGCATGAGCAGTTTTGTGGTGGGTCAGTGATGGCTTAGGAGGCATATCCATGGAAGGATGCACAGACCTTTACAGGCTAGGCAAGGGCACCCTGACTAGGTATTGGGATGAAATCCTTGAACCACCAACCCTATGCTGGTGCAGTGGGTCCTGGTGCATGATAGTGCCTCATGTGGTGAGAGTATGTAGGCAGTTCCTGGAGGATTGATACCATTGACTGGCCTCACGCTCGCCTGACCTAAATCCAATAGAACACCTCTGGGACTCTATTTTTCAGGCCATCTGTCACTGCCAAGTTGCTCCTCAGATTGTCCAGGAGCTCAGTGATGCCCTGGTCCAGATGTGGAAGGAGATCCCCCAGGACACCATCGATCGTCTCATTAAGAGCTTGCCCTGACGTTGTCAGGCATGCATACAAGCACGTGAGGGGCATATAAAATACTGAGTATCATTTTGAGTTGCAATGGAATTTTGGCAGAATGGACTAGCCTGCAGCATTTTTTTACTTTGATTTTCAGGGTGTCTTTGAATTCAACCCTCTGTAGATTGATAATTTTAATTTCCATCAATCGATGTGGCTTTTATTCCTTACACATTACCCGGTCCATATCAGTATAGATATCCAGCATGATTTTTCCCCCCTATCTAAACCTGATGTGTTTTCAAAGTGTTCCTTTAATTTTCATCAGAATTTTCAGTTGGGAACAGTTGATTGAGTCATTCGGGAGGTGCGTCACAAACCACAGGGAATACAGCATCCCACAATGGGCAGACAGTGGGATACTTTAGCTCCCTGTCTCAAGAGTTACACCTAGACATATTACAGCCATTAATAGACAAGATATGGAATCACAATGCCTTCTGGAAGGATGCAAACTGTGAATGCTGGCCGGGAGGCTGACCCATATAATATATGACTCTGTCTAGCTGAAATTAGGTCTCTGTGTCGCCCTACTTCTCCACCGGGAGATGTGTCCACACTGACTTCTAATCTTGTATTCAACTGCAGAATCTGATTTGCAGTCTGAGGTGACACACTACTCCCATCATGTTGAGGTCATATGGACTGAACTTATCTTCAGTGCGATTCACTTTAGGTCCAATTTATTGAACTAAGTCTAGAGACAGTTGGATTATTTTGCTGGAAAGAAATATATTTTTTTTAGTGTTTCAGTACAAATTCTAAGCTAAAATGAAACTTAAAAACTTAACATAAGTGAATAAGTGTGAAAACATATTTTAATCAAATGAAATAAAAAAAAGACTTGAAATAAAAGCAAGAACTAACTAGAGCAATATTTGTATTCATAAAACTAATTTAAATTCAGTAAAAGCACATAGGAAGTTTCAATCTGTTATCACAACCTTCATGATGAGACTGGTGCATTTGTTTATTGTCTTCATGACTGAGTCAACTGCCTTCAAAAAGTGTTTCTGTAATTCTGAATCATCTAACCAATTAAAACTAAAGTGAAATAAGCAAATCCAGTCTGGCAACTAACCAAAATGAAACTGGACAAAAAACACCAACTCAAAATATAAAAAAGTAATTAAGTACAAAATTCTAATAATTCTGTTTGAGAAAGAGGCCATTTATTTTATAAGAAAACCATAGTACCATAATGCTACATGTAAGCCATTTAGCTTGTTTATTAATCTGATAAGGCTCATATGACATATGAGTTTGTTCTGATAAAAACCTAAATTAACTAGTGGATGCCTTACTATTTCATACAAACATGGTCATCTGCATGAACCTGCTGACTTTGGCCTAACCTCTGGGTTTAAAGTGGGATTGGGCAGGTGGGAAAACTCCAAGACTCTGTCTCCACTGCTCCACTACTACTGGGTGTAGTAGTGGAGCAGTGGAGAAAAGAATCACTTAGAAATAAGTTACAATAATTTGTACTGTGAGCTCCAATATACTTTTCTTTGTGTGTGGGCTGTGATCAGCTGACTTGTGTTGCTGCTCTGAGATTCCCTCCTCTTTATGGATTTAGCCATCTGAATTTAAGATATAAGCAGATCTTACATGAGCTATCAGGGCTGATTTTCAACCCTAGATAATATGAAGTTAGTATAAAAGGTAGAATTTGGTGAGTGTCATGTACCGCTGTGGCCGGCAGGATTGGGCCGCAACGCAGGACTCAGGAGACGAAAGCAAAATTTAGACTTCAGCTTTATTAGCCACAAAAACATAACATAGGACATAACAAGGCTGGTCAGGAGCCAGCAGCACAAAAACTCTAAACTCACTTGAACATGAACATGAACTCGGACATGGATGTAAGGGCACACAATGGGAAAGCCAACGGCGAGGACGCAACAAGGAACAAGTGGAAACGCAGACAATATATACACAGGTGGTAACAAGAGGAGGTTCAAAATAATTTTTCAGTTTCAATTTTTTTTTGAACAAACATTATGGCCCCAATTTAGCTCCATAGAAAACATTAAAAAAAAAAAAAAAAGGTACTGTTGCAGCAGTTTGGAATTAGTTCATGTGAGTGCTAAATTTCTCATTTTAAACCCTTAAACTTCTCATTACAAAATGTAATTGCATTACACTAATAAAGTAAAGTGTTACCGCCTGACTTTGATAATGGAGAATACAGTAAAGTCCTATTTGCAAAGGTGCTACATTCAGGCTTCAGCATCAGTGGCTAATTCATTGTGGCTAACAGCTGACTGGTTATATTTCATTATATGCAGTACAGCACGGCCACCGCCACTAACGTTAATAATACACTCATGCCAACGCCTTTACCACCCCACCCTCCAGCTTCTGTGCTGAGCTTTCTTATGCCTGATTTAACTCAGATTTAATGTTAGTAATTTAATTGACTCCCTTTTCACTCCTTGCTTGCCAGCTATGGTTGCCTGGTTCACTGTACTGCCATTTATTAATGCATTTCATTGGTAATACAGGGACATACAGTGCTTAACAAATTTATTAGACCATCTGTCATAAAAACAGCTAAACAAACACACAAAAATTTGAGGTGGCACACTGGACTTCTCTGAGAAATGAGGAATTAATCAAGCCTCACATTCGACCACTAAAATGAAGTTTCTGTTCAGGAATGCAAGGAAAAGCTGTAAAAAATAAAAATAAAACAATGTGCTTTATTATTATTTTTTAACATAATTATAATTATGTTTTAGCATTACAAATATTTTGATTAAAGAACTTGCTCATGCTGGTGGATCAACCATTTCAGAAACATAAAAAATGGTTTTGGTAATTACAAACATTGTTAATTTAGGGCAGCTGTGGCATATATCTTACACTGGGTGGTGGTCTAATAATTTTGTTCAGCACTGTACTTTAGTATTTTTTTTAGTATCACTTCTCCTTTAAAAACAGATGAAAGTGCTATTTTTAGGATTCTGGAGAGTTTGAGATGTGTGGGCATTAAAAAACACACTTGATTTTAACATGAAAGTGATGATAACTGTTTATATGACCCATTTAAACTCTGTTAGGTTCTGTCTGTTCTGTTCACTCTGATTAAATAGATAATGAATCTCCCACTAGTCTTATCAGAGACAATTTAAAATTGAATTACTTTCATTGCAAAATTCAACAAAACAATTTAATAAGATCGTAATATGACCTTTACAACTTCAGTAAGGCATCAAAATATGAATGACCCAAATGTTAAAATGCCTGAGACGACACTGACCACCACAGCTCATGAAGTCTGGGATGAGTGTTGAAACAACCACAGAGAGCAAACACTACATCTAGCTAGCCTTGAAAGAGTGAGACCTGTCTGAGATAATTCTCTTATGGTTATATACCAAGTTAATCCGCTGTGCGTGTGTGTGTGTGTGTGTGTGTGTGTGTGTGTGTGTGTGTGTGTGTGTGTGTGTGTGTGTGTGTGTGTGT
>JAVDPK010002998.1:249267-260090 GCA_034780415.1 Cichlasoma orientale | reverse complement strand
TGTGTGTGTGTGTGTGTGTGTGTGTGTGTGTGTGTGTGTGTGTGTGTGTGTGTGTGTGTGTGTGTGTGTTCTGAGTACTGTCACCTCAATAGTTTGAGCTCCTCAGAGAATTCAAAGCTTTATGTATTGGTTACATGACAAGACAGAAAATGTTGACCCCATTTTGTGCCATAGGTTGGTAACAAAGTCCAGTGCTTACTCAGGACATACAGGTGACTTCTGAAGAGATCATAAGATCAAATTTCTGGGAGCGTTTCTGTCTAGCAGGAAGTCAGTCAGTGCTAAAAGACAATTACAGAACAACTCTAGTGATTTAAAAATAGTGGGACTGCACAGTGTTCTTGGTCACATATATAATGGAGCCATTGAATTCCCACATACACACACACACACACACTCTGGCACATGTAATCGCACACATACGCATACCTTTTACCTTACACAAGCTGGCTGAAAGGTTGTGATAATGAAGCCTTTATATATTGGTCCTTGATGAAAAATGTCAGGCTTGATAAAAACACAAAAAGCAGACCTCATACTGTATGTAGGTCAGTGTGCTGCAGAACATGCAACAGGTTAGCAGTGGAGACGCTCCAAGAGTGATTAACAGCCAGTCATTGCATGTATTACAAAATTGGCAATCTTTGTAACAGGACAAAGGTATTGAGGTCACTCTCAGAAGACCATCTGCGGGTAGTTCATCACAGATCTGCTGGGCTGTTTTGCTTTTATTTAATCAATTCAAATCGAAGCTTAAATTCTTCAGCGGGCTGCAGGTTGGCGCAATGAGCAGATGGAGACAGTGACTCAGAAATTGAGCTGATCTCCCAGCGCAAGTGCTGTCATTCTGGAACCACCACCACTCCAATGTTGCATGTGAAAGGGCAATGACATAGACCAAAGGAATGACTTATTATGAAATAACTATCATTGCACTTCTATACAGTGGACTCATAACAATGTTTTAAGCAAGTTTAGTATGAAGTCACCTACATTTACAGATAACAATGACACAATAACGGAGTTTTTCCAGAAATGTGATGCAAATATTGAAGTCCAGTGTCAAATGATTTTTGAATGGATGTCGCCACAGATGTCACAGAGTTCAGTAAAGTCATTACTAGCTGAGTAATGTCTTTATTTCAACTCATGCAACCTACTGCGTAGCTCACTAGTTTAAAACCAACAACTTGTTGCATCCATCACATTCTTTATGACTCTGCCTTTAAAACGAATCAGCTTCAGCTATTTGTCAGAATAAACAATACAAAACAATTTCATATTTTCTAAAATTAGCATGCTAAAATATTACAATCCTACAAATTAGCATGGTACACACCAACATGCTGAATGAGACTTCAGCATAATAAATTTAGTTATTTGTTAGTTACTTTGTTGTTAGTTACTCTGTATGCTAAAGTTGAAGTTGCTGAGGGCATGAAGTCACTGCATGAGCTCAGGAACACTTCCAGAATCACTGCACAGGTACAGGTTAATGCTCTATGATGCAAAGAAGCCACGTGTGAACATGATCCAGAAATGCAGCATCTTCTCTGAGCCAAAGCTCATTTAAAATGGACTGAGGCAAAGAGAAAAACTTTTCTGTGGTCAAATAAAATTTGAAAAGAGGAAATGGACTATCAAACTTGGTATTTCTGCTCAAATCAAAAGCCTGCATCTCTGATGGTATGTGCATCAGTGCTTATGGAACTGGCAGCTTGCACCTCTGCAAAGGCACCACCAGTGCTGACAAGGTTTATTGAGGTCTTAGAGCAGCATATGCTCTCATCCAGATGACTTCTTTTTTATGGAAAACCTTGCATATTTCAGCAAGACACTGCTGGCTCACAAACAGCATATGAAGATCAGAAATGCTATGCACACCCCTAAATTGCCCGGTACAGTGGAGCACATGCAAATCATGATAACTAAACCCTTCTGGCTTGACCAGGCCACACAGCTTGGCGTGAATGCATCGTCCAGTCTGTGCACAAGACTTCTCGAGGTCCCAGTATGCTACTGCGTAAGATGGGAGCAGTGGCTAGTCAGTGTGGAGCAGCTGTGTCAATCAGTCTTCTGTGACACAGCTTCCCGAACCTTTCTGCCCCACCTGTTTTTCTGCAGCTGAGCAGAAATAACGACCAGATACCACAGTCTGGAACGCGTTCACAGGCAGTTAACAATCATCCTGGTAAAGTAGTGATTGTCAACAAATCAATTATCAGCTGAATAAGATGGTTTGTAGAAACAGTCAACATTGCTATGACAAACAACCATGCTGTAACTTTTCAGTAAGGGCAGTCTTTATTGTTTGGAACATCATTATAAGCCACCACCAAAGGGCCATATGCTCAAAGGGTCTGTCCTGATTCCTTGGCCCAGATGGCTAGTGTCCACAGCCTCCATCTCTGCCAAAGCAGTGGTGGTGACTCACTGGCATTTATGAAGTCAAATAGTCAAAGCCTCCTGAGCTGGTAAACATGCTGTTGTTGGACTGACATCGCTGACATGGAAGCATCTTAATCATAAGTTCTGCCTATGTGCAGGACACCAAATGGAAGATATGACCATGTTTAGTCATGGTGTTATTTGACTCCTTCATTATTATAATCAGATTTTATTACATGAATTATTCTGACACAGTATACAAAAATAACTCAAATAAGCAATGACTTGAATTACACACTGCATAAATGCCAATATGTGGCGTAAATAACATGTGCATGTATACATGCACAGAATATCTACATTAATCTTAGTTGATATATTAGTGAAAAGTGAGAGTATGTTCTAGGTCACAGCTACGTCCACAATAGAAATGGTAAATGTTAAATAATGTATGAGCTGCTGAATGATCTTGTATTTAGAGAAATCATCTATTTTATATTCACAGCCTCAAAATTCACATTCATGAACCGTCTGAAGTCATACATAATGGTCGCAGCTGGACTCAGAGGCTTCAGAGTGAGGAATTTCTCAGAAATATCTCAGCAGAAATCTATTCAAGCCCCACGGTCAATTCTTATTCATCACATCTGACTTTGATTAGCAGCTCTGAGTTTTTAAGGTCAGGAGGGCATTTGCTGGAGACATTGGTGAACAGTAATGAAAACAATCTCAAAAACAAAAGATATGCCAACTGCAGGGGGAGTATGACCTTTCAAAGGGTCATTATTCATTATTTCCACCCCCAAAATTCATTGCTCACTGCCCTATCTGGAGAGCTTATTCAGACCTTGGTGCCTCAGTAGAAGAGTCAACATATTTAAAGACCAGTCAAATCCTTGATATCACCTGTTTGACGCGATGTCCTCTGGCAGCTGCTTCCATGGGCAAACAGCCTTTGTCACAGCCTTCTGTTCCCCTGGGCTGAGCCACCCTTTTTCTTTCTTTTTTCTGTTGCAGGAGGACTGAAGACTGCCAGACACTGACACTAACTGTACCTTGTTTGTGATTGTCCACTAATAAATAAAACTGAATTGAGCTTAGCCTAAGTCACACAAAGCTGACCCAGGGTTTCCCCCACACGTTCACATGAACAGGGCAGCGCTTTCATGGACAGTTCACGGAAAAGTTGTGGACAAGCAAATAATTTTAAAGAGATAAAAGTATACTATGGGAAAAATATAAAGAAATTAAACACATTATACAGACTGTTAGCTCCTGCAGATAAAGCTGTTGAATGAGTGTGTGTGACAGAGAAGAAGCACTGTGCAGTAGTTTAGTATTAAAAATGCTGTATGAATGTGTGAGCACTTTATGCACTTTGGTCAATAAGGCTGGAAAAGAGTGACTGAAAAATTGATTAAGTTTAGCCTATTTGAAGCCAGGAAAGAAAGCCAGACTGTGTAAGTTAACAGACTTATTAATATCATCCTCCTCATTAAGACACAAGAGAATCTGTTGGGTTATGATCAAATATTTCATTAAATTAATGTTTAAAAGACAGTTTTTATTCTTCGAGCTAAATAGGCTATAAAACAACAGAATTCAACAGTAGGCTTCGTCTGTGTGCAAATTTGATATAAGGTCCACAAGTACAGACAGGCATCCTGTTTTAAGATCATATATTAATGTTTATAGAACAATAAAATTATTGTACACAGGGAAACACAAAGACTTTATATGCTATTAAATAACTATAGACCCTCCTACAATCCGTCCACAGACATCTGAGGGATCTTCCAGGAATGGTGATGCTATTTCTGGAGAATTGATTGGTCAGTAGGTGGTGATTTCATGACCTGCTCTGCAGTAGGTTAGGCTCACAGTGTAAGTTACCATGGTGATACACCCTGGTAAGAAGTGAGCCACCTTTGTAGTACAGAAAATCCAGGGTTAACCCTGAAGTTACCTGAGAAAGACCAAATCCTGCAGGCCTCTGAACTGGCAGAGTCAGGATGCTGACACAAAGAAAATAAGGAGCTAGCGAGTTTCCGGAAAGAGTAACGTTACCTAAAGGAGGTCCAGGGCAAAAGTAGTATTACTATGAATTATTAGGTGATGAAGAAGAGGTGTGGCAGCTAGAGATCCAGCTAGTACCAGTGAGTAGACATGCCCCTGAGACTACCATACAGATACAAAGGAAACTGTTCACACACACACACTTAGCAAGAGAGGTAGAGAGCAGAAAAGAGAGACGGCAGCAAGCTGGAGTTGAAGGCATGTGGGGAACGTGACTAAATGTCAAATGAATATTTCTAAATGTCACAGTTAAAATTATATAAAGATTGAGAATGTAAAACCTGATTTGTTTGGCTAAAAACAGCTGGAAGTGGTTGATGGATGTGGCTTAACCAAAAAGCTCAAAAAAATCCTAAAATGTTCTATACATGTAATGGGAAGTGTAGACATTAGCGGTCATCCACAGTGGCTGTCCTGCAGTTTTTCTTTTTCATCTTGTCAGCTATTTTCTATTTCTTTCTCTCTGCTTCATTTCTACGACTGAGCCTTGCAAAAAATTGCTGATGAGTAAGCATTAGTGTGATGTCCAGTGACCTTAATAATATGTTACTAATGGGCAGAAAAGGAAAACTCTATCCATCCACCCGTCCGTCTGTCCGTCCATCCATCCACCCATCCATCTGCTTATCCGGGGCCTGGTCACGGGGGCAGCAGCCCAAGCAGAGAAACCCACACCTCGCTGTCCCCAGTCACCTCCTCCAGCTTATCGGGGAAACACAGAGGCATTCCCAGGCCAACCAAACTGGAGAGGTCTAATCTCTGTCAGCCAAGACAGTGCTACAACATACAGAGCTTTTGGGAACTCAGGGTGACTCTCATCCACCCCGGGGGCCCTACCTCCAAGGAATTGTCTAACCATCTCAGTGACCTCACCCCCAGTGATGGGCAAGTTGTCCCCCTCATCCCCAGACTCTGCTTCCTCTACAGAAGGCATCAGTGGGATTAAAGAGGTCCTTGAAGTATTCCTTCCACCTCTCGACTACATCCTCAGTTAAGGTCAGCAGTGCCCCACCTACACTATACAGCGTGTAAGTAGAGCAACACTATATGTTTATGTGCGCCAGGGCTGTACAGCATCCTCCCCCACCACCTGATCCAACTCACTACCAGGTGGTGATCAACTGGCGGCTTAGCTCCTCTCTTCACCCGAGTGTTCAGAACATACATTATAAAAAGCAATACCCTCAATTAGTTACTTGTTTCTATAATTTACTTTCATTTAATATAATGAGTTATGAAATTTCTACTTAATTTCGTGAGTTATTGGCATTGCAACTTACGGTTGTAAGCCAGTACAATGAAATGTAAATTTAAGTGCGTCGACATAACTTAACAAGGGTAATCAATTTTTTTTGGAATGGATGATGTTCTATAGTGAGTCACAGTATCAAGTTGAACCAATAAATTATCATCAGTTGGGCAACTTTTACAACTTACCTTTATGAGTTGAGAAAAAGCTTCTTCTTAAGTTGAGTTCACTTATGTTTTTAAGGCAGCAATTGAACTTAAGCTTTTAAGTTAAACCACCCGTAATAATTTTTTAAGTGTACAGCCACAGATCTGATGATACAAAAATGGGCTGGTGCCCGTGTCTCCTCTTCGGGTGGTGGCCAGGCGCTCTCCCTCAAGCATTCTTTTTATGCTCCGTGATGAAAAAACAGCACACATATCTGCCTGTTGTCCCGGTTTACTCCAGCTTTTATCTATATTTGCAAAATACAATTTTTTATGTAAGTGTTCATCCACATGCTATTTTTTTTTCTCTTTTCTATCTGAGGTGTCAGAGTGGGGTTACACAATAATGTAGGTCATGGTACTCACTTAAGATTTCTATTTTCTTATGGGAATATTGTGATTTTAAACACGCTTGCCATGTATGAGGAAAGAAAAATGATGAACACCAGGGATGAATGAGAAAGGCAGAGTGACATTAAACCTGATGCAGAGGCATAGTACAAGCAAAGGGAAGAAAATGACAAGGGAGGATATATTGAGGTGTGCAGCTGACTGATGAAATCTTTCAGGGTGAAAATAAGAAGATGCAAAATGAAATGTCTGTGTGAGAAATACACAGACAGAACACACCAATCTGTAAAGTCTACAGAATAATCACTCCTGGCATGCAGAATGGTGTTCTGTAGACACTGCCGGTGAAAAGTGTTGCCTTCCACCAGTTTGACCCACATTCTGCATCCAAACAACAAACAGACGCTCCTACTGCTTCAGTCTCACTCCACCCTTTGTTGTTTTTATTTCTTCTCTCGGAAACGGGCCTGCCATTTAAAAAGAGGGATGACGAATGAAAGTGATTCGTCTCCTTTGGAAGGTGCTTTGGAAAACAACAAGGTGACGTGGAAAATACTGACACTGCTTCAAATGTGTCATCAGCGGTGCTCTCAGAACGTTTTGTTCCACATCGGAGCAAAAGCTTTGAAATTAGGAGGGGAGGAAGAAATTATTTTTTCAATTTGTTGTAATTGACAAGGCTACCTGTTTGAACTTAAGTAAGCCCAAAGGGGCTTTTATATGACTTTCTTCGACACGGGTGACCTTGTTGCATATGATGGAATCAGCCCACATGCTGCTTGCAGTTTAAGGCAACAGAGCGCCCTTGTGTTTGTGTGTGTAAAAAATGTGTGTGTGCATTAGTATCTCAAACCCCAGAGTGAATGTAACCTGACATGCACGTGGTGCTACACATTTTTCTTCAGTCGCACTCCAGACACAGACTTGTTTTATACCTAAAGTCGTGTTCCAGCTGTAATATCCATCAAGAGCTGTTACTTTACTCCACAGATTTATCACTAATGTGCGCTTCGTGATGCCTCAGTTGCTCACTACTCTGAACCAATATCTGATAATAACTGTAGCTGACCAGGTTACAATTTTCTTCTCGTCCCAGGACCCTCAGAAAGACAGTAATTTGCTATAATAAGCAGATTTAGTCATCCTTACATCTTTGTCTGGTATACTTCAGGCCCTGAAACAGAATAGTTTATTTAATTCAATTTGATCATTGCACTAAGCTCTATTTTACTTATTTGTGGTAACTGCACATGGACAATAAACAAATCTCACCTTATTTTTTGTACTTCACAAGCACCGCAGGAACTGAAATGAAAATGTTGCACTACATTACTGTGAAATCTCTTGAGCCTTCCCTCATTTCTTTATGTTTTCTTAGGAAGATGAGAAATAGGTGCAGTGATTTACTGAAACCTGGAAACACACATGGAATACAGTATACAAGGGGAAAAGAGTTTGATTTTGAGCTTGAAAGTCAATATTTGGTATGATCGCCTTTATCCTTTAACACTGCCTGAACTCTCTTAGACAAGCTTTCTTTTAATTTCTTTAAGTAGTCTTCAGGAATAGTTCTCCAGGCTTCTTGAATGATATTCAAAGGTCTTCTTTGGATGTTGGTTGCCTTTTGCTCTGTTATCTGTCGAGATGATCCCACACTGCTTCAATGATGTTGAGGTCCAGGCTCTGGGGAGGCTCCATTATGTGTTTTTCTATCCAGGTGTGCCTTTACTGCATTGGCAGTGTGTTTGAGATCATTGTCATTCTGAAAAATGAAGCCACTGCCAGCAAATTTTGACAAGATCCCCAACATCACTGGCTGAAATGCAGCCCCAAACAATAACAGAGCATCACCCATCACTCCATAAGACCTGTTGCTGCTGGTTTTCAGTCCAGTTCTTGTGTAATGTGGCATGCCTCAGCCTTTCCTCCCTGTTTCCCTTCCTTAAGAATGGCTTCTTGACAGCCACCGTTCCATTGAGACCATTTCTGATGAGGCTTCAGTGAACAGTAGATGGATCAACTGAAAGGACAGATGCATCTCTCAGGTCCTCAAGGATACACTGCACACCATGCTGAGATATGCCAACTTTTCAGCAAATAGTTCTTTGGGAATCACACTGTTAGTGTAAAAATATTATTTTATGCCTGTCAAACTGTGTTATCTTGGGAATTTTCCATAGATTCAACTAAAGAAATGGGAACAAATTATCTCTTTTTGCGACAGGCTACTAGTAATAAAGTGCCTAAAGATACAATTTATAAGTTGTCTGTTACAACACTGCTTCATCCCTTGAGTTAGGTGTCTTTTTTTTTTTTATGCCCGAATGCTTCATAAGTTATGTGGCTTAACAAACAACATTCCTGTGAAAATGGTCAGGTACAAGAACTGGACTGAAAATGAGTGAAAAAGCAGCCAATGAAAAACTTTGGAAGCCCTTCAGGACCATCAAAAAATGAAAAGAAAGAAAGCCTGGCTCCTTGGAAGAGAAATATAAAAGAATGAAGGAGGGCTCAAGACTTATGCACAGTACTGTATGTAACGACAAAAAACAGTATTGTGACAACTGAAAGTGGTACTAATGTGTCCGTGTGTCTTTGGTGCTACAGTATAAGTTTGAATACATTTTTTTTGAGATTCTTCGGTTCAGCTCAGCAGTAAGAGTAGGCTCTTTTGGCTCCTTAATTGTGCTTCCTTAAGTACAACCTTAGCAACATTTAGCAATGCACCTACACCATGGTTGGTATAGGTGTATAATGCCAATTATTTTACTCCATGTAATTATAATAAACCAGTATCCAGAATAAATATTGTTTGGTTTAAAAACATTAATGTATAATAGAATACTAATGCTAAAACTGCTAATAGTATAATAATTGCATAAATAGCCTAAAAAAAATTCTCGTCATCACATGTAATTGGTCCCAGTGCAGGCACATCAACACAACATTTAAAAAAAAGAAAGTAGCTCAGGGCAGGAGCAACTCCTACCAGTCCCCCTAAACCAACCTGACCAAAGAGCCAAAACATTCTGGTTATTTGGCGTCAGGATTGTACTGTCATTGATTTTCTTCATTAAAGAAGATGGAAGGCTCTTTCTTACTCACAAACATACAAAAAGTTTACACAGTTTTCAAACCATATCTCTGGAGTATTTATTCCGTGACAAAGAGAGGTTCAGTGCAAGTTTATGATGCACCAGCGCTAATAAACAGTGATAGTTTTATTTATTCATTTTAGACAATTGGGATGCCTAACCTGTGAAAGAGCTGAAAGAGCAGTTTAATAGCCTATTGGTCAACACTGGAAATTTACAGGTACAGTTGTGCTGATTGCCCTCATCCACTGATGGAAGCAGTCTACTATATATTTGGCTTTTTTCCACAGATGATATAAGGTGTGCTGGGTGAAAATGTCCACTAAATTGTGCAGTGTCAAGTTGTCTGATTTTTCCCCTGTCCTGCTGAAATTATGTTTTATATCACATTCATTTAATATATTATCAAGATGTTGTCTGATGTCTTTGTAGTCAAGACAATACCAGTTGTCAGTTGCTGTTAGTTTAAAGCTGTGGGTGGTGATGGGGATACTGAAAACACAATATATATATATATAGTCCAGTACGTGGTTACCGCTCTGTTTTTGTGCATCTGAGTTCTCTTGTCTCACTTTTTATGTGCATGTGGTGCTGTTAGGGAGTATCTTTTGATTTTTAAAAATGCAAAAACAGACATAATCTTTGTTTTCTTTTTCATTTTGTGATGTCTCAAAACACTCGGACTATATTTCAGAGCGATAGCAGCGCAACCACCCGTGCCACCCCGATGGCAGTGCCTCTTCCGCCGTCTGCCCCGGACCAGCTGCCAGTTCAGCCCTGGCACAGCGCTTCATCCAGACACTCATCTCTGCTGTGACTTTGGCTCGAGTCACACCAGCCATGAAAACGCTGATTTACTATGCAGACATATACAAACAAATTTCCTCTGAAGCAAAAGATTTGTGTGCACACCGTTTTGTTTTTAGTAATGAGATTTCTTGCTTTGTGTTGGCTACGTAGTGTGATTCACATGTATTTATATGCAGTCTGATGCAGTATTGGTTGAAACCGAGAAAGATGATATGAGCGAATTCTCAAACATCTTTGTCCAGTACACCCCTCACACGAATACATGCCCTAACATGCAAACATGAACTGCACAGCTGCTTCAGAAACCCACATATATATGCAATACACACACATACATGAGTGTCGCTTACACACTCACGCTGCAGTTATTAGGGTGAAGGTATTTGACTGTTCTTGGAACTGTAAATGGTTGCTGCTGTGCTTCCAGATAATAGTGTTGCATAACTTTGGTCATGGCTTATTATTTATGCCCATTGCTGCAGAAAAGGTTTCATTCATCAGTGCCAGTTTGATCACAGCTGCTCTCATTTTAGTGTATGCCACCAGCCTTGGCCTTGGTTTGGACTATAGGCCTCATCTATCTATCTATCTATCTATCTATCTATCTATCTATCTATCTATCTATCTATCTATCTATCTATCTATCTA
>JAVDPK010002998.1:216139-245487 GCA_034780415.1 Cichlasoma orientale | reverse complement strand
ATCTATCTATCTATCTATCTATCTATCTATCTATCTATCTATCTATCTATCTATCTATCTATCTATCTATCTATTTTATGAACCACTCATTGATAGACTGATATATAAATAGGCACATATATATCACGGTTACTCATCTTCTGTGCTGTACATTGTGTTCCATTCACACAGTGGATAAAATAGGCCACAGACATCCTTCGGGCCACCTATCGGAGGCGCTGCTGTACTCTGATGGGCGCACTGTTGCTGTTCATGACATGGGGTAATCCATTTGTATGTACACACTTTGACTGAAGCCGCTGCAGACATAAGGTGCACCATGTAATCAGTGTTTGACTGCTGGTGAGCAGTTAAAGAGCAGGTTATGTGGACCAGATACTCAACCTGGTGGTTCCAAGGTGCTTTCATTTTATGTTGGCCTGTCACTCATTTATTACTATTAGCCATTGTTTCAGGTCTGTTTTAAAGGCTTTTTTGCACAAAGATTGTCTGCAGTAAAGAAGCAGTAAAAAAAAAAAAAGGCATAAATTTGAACCTCTTTTGTCTGTTTACAGCTGAACTTTATATCTTAACAACTTTCCATTATTGATTGTTTGTCTGTTCTGAAAAGCTGACCTACCGCAGGACTGCTAATTGCATAGTTGTGCAGTGTGATCTGTGGCCCATCCGGCGGTATACATAATTAAACAGAGAATTGATTTGCCATATAATGTACGACCACATTCTTTCAATTAACTGCATTTCTTTTTCCTTTACCTACTTCTGTCTTGTCTTTTAGTTCCTTTGGTTCTGTGGCTCTTTTTAATAATGCTTCCTTCAAATACTCAGCTAATCATTCGTTTACTTTTGTCAGACTTGTTTTGTTTCTGTGTCTCATGCTCTACTATTTGAGGTTGCATCCCTTGTTTTTAACACACTGACATACATTCGTGAATTGGTGACCTACATTTATGACTCTAGTCTCCCATCATTCACGACAGCAGCCTCCCTCTCTTCTTTAGCTCTCGTCATCTCCCACGTGTCCTCTGTCTCGAACACGTGCTTTGCTGGTATTCAACCATCCCATTATTTTCATCAGCAGTATGTTGTGACAAATAGCAATATTATTTTAATTCCCCTAGTAATTCAGTGCAGCATCTCCAGCAACGTTGCTGTTGTAGTTACATCAAACGAGGTGTTTGGCAGGTCTCCACACAGATGCCCACCAAAGGCGGCGACTGTGCCAAATTACAAATAACTGACCACAAAATCCCAGAAAACTGTGGTAAAAGTGAGTGAGCCAGTATGTTGACCACATTAAAGCACAACTCCCCTTAAATTATAAAACTGTAATTTTTACATTTGTGTTTGACTACAAACAAAATAAGCAAACATTCATTAGTGAGCACTGGTGCTCTTGGCAGACTTTTTTAGTGTTGACAGAATCAGGATCAGTCATTATGCTGAGTAACTGCCCAGTTACACAGCAGACACAGGGGACACAGCAGTAATGCAGGAGCTTGCATTACCACTCACCTGTGGTGTTCTGAGCACCAGGCTAATGAATTCCCAATAGAAGCTTTTTTTAAAAACTGAAAACAACTTTCTGCATGGTTAATAGGAGCAGCTGTAATTTTAGCAAATAATGATTCAAAAATAAACGTCTCTGAGCTCCGGTTGGGTAATGACTCTGAATAGTGATGCCACTATGCCTTCCCAATATAAACTGTAATTTGAATTAATTTTGCAATTAAAAATACTGATGAAAGCACTTTAATTTTCCTCAAATGTCTCTGTTTTTGTCACGGTCCCTGAGTCTAGGCCCAGGGTTTTTGAAATATATCTGTATTATGGTTCCTAGTTTGTTTCTTGTCAAGTTTCATTCATGGTTTCTGCTTACGTTATATTTCTTGACTCCCTGGTGTTTCTGTCTGTTTCTGTGTCCTGCGTTTAGTCTGTCTCCTTTCTGTTTCATTTATCTTCTGTCGTTTGGTCAAGTTCGCGTGTCTCAGTCCTCGTCTCTGCATTTAGTCATTTCCTGTTTTGCTTTGACAGTCTTTTGTATCGTGGGTTCTGTATTCAGTTTTGCTTTCTTGGTCTTGTTAGTTAGATTCTGTTCAGCTGTGCTCCTTGGTGTGTCCTATTTCCCCGATAGCCCATGTATGTATATATGGTCTGTTTTTCCTAGTTCTCGGTTGCGTTTGCAACTTTTGCCTCTGAAAAATAAATATATATTTTTACTACTGTCTCCTGCCACCCTAAAAAATAAAATAAAAAATAATAAAATTTCCACAGAAGGTTCAGATCTCAATATTGTTTTTAAGGCGCGGACGTTTGTGGTTGTGTATGCCTGATTATTGTGTCATTATGCCTTTGTGGCAACCTACCTGAACACTTCATTTACATTGTATGTAAATGAAGTGTATTCCCAAGCATCCAGATTTAAATTTCTGGTTGACTGAGATGAGATGTTGTTCTGTTGGAGTTGTGCTGTTGTGGTGCTTTACAGTATCTGTATCAGAACCTACAGCTGTGCAGTGGAAATGCTGTTTCAGAAATAGCATTCATCATCATACTATAGTGGCGTCATGCTGTGGCCTCACACCATGTGGACCTGCAGGAGAGCAGCTTAATCAGATGAAGATATAGCTCGCATGCCTGTTTCAATCTGTTTGTACTGGCAACTGGTGACAGAATACTGTGCTGTGAAAAAGTCTTGACCCCCCCCCCCCTTTTTTTTTTTTGCCATTAAGGAGCCAGACCTTTGTCATTTTAAAAGTGATCTTGAGCAGCAGTTCTCCAGGCTTTCTGAATTTCTTTCAAAGGTTCTCTTTGGACATCGGCTGCTTTTTCACTCATTTTCAGTCCAGTCGTTGTACTTCACCATTTTCAGAGGAATTGTTTGTTTTTTGTTTGTTTATTAAGACACTTAACGCTGACCTATGAATCATTCAAGTAAAAAAAGGCACCTAACTCAAATTAACATTTGAAATGTTATCTTTAGGCACTTTGTTACTAGCAGCCATTGCAAAAACACATGATTTCCCCCCATTCTTTAGTTGAATCTATAAAAAATGCCACAAACAACACAGTTTGGCAGATATAAAGCCAAATGTGAAATTTTTGGTTCTAATAGTCATCAGTGTGCATTGTGGAGGTCAGAAGCAATCTGAACGTGTTGGAGGCTCTGTCATGGTTTGGGGCTGGTTTTAGAGATCTTATCAAAATTGATGGACCTGTGAGTGCAGAAATGGCTTCATGTTTTAGAATGACAAAAATGTCCTTCATGAAGCCTGGAAAACTGTTTCTGCAGACCACTTAAAGAAATTACAGGAAAACTGTCTAAGAGAGTTCAGGTTATATTGAAGCATAAAAGGTCATCACATCAATATTGACATTCAAGCTCATTAGAATTGTACAAACTGTTTTTGCCTTCTGTATTTCCATGTATCTTAAATTTAATCTGTTTTGTCTACCTCGAAGTGTTTGTATTTTTCCTGTGCAGCCATCAGTTATTCAGTCAACCTGTGAACATGATGTGGTGCAATTGACAATGAAAAAACACCTTCACTGCACGTTTAATCTCCTATCCTCCCTGCTCTTTATAGTTTCTAGAATTTTACACTTTTCTCTTAATGTTCCATCCCTTTCTCTCCTTGTTATCTCTTTTATTCCTTCCCTCATGATTAGCATTTATTTTCTCATTTTAATCTCTACACATCCATTCTCTTGCCCTTTTTCCGTCTGATGCTGACTGATGCCTCTGTGCAGCAGGTGATCAATCAGCCCCCCCTCCCCTCAAGGCACCACGGTGCCACAGCAAGCGGCCATAACACGTGCTAGTGCCGTGCCCGCTCCCCGCACCACAACCCCGATGCATGCACTCACAGATGCACACGCCCGATCTCTACGGCTTAGCTGTCTGTGTGCCCTTGACAGTGTTTGTTGTTTGCTTGTGGGTGTTCATAAAGTATTTATCCTGTTCATGCGGCACTTTTTGGTTTCAATTGTAACCAGTTCCTTTCAGAGCATGCTGTTTTGAAAAATGAGTGCAGTGTTTCCTTTATCTTTAATTCAGTCAGCAAGGCTACATATGTTCATTATGATATGACAAAAAAATAGACAAGAAACAAAACATATTAAACCAAGAGAACATAATGAAAACAAAGAGCTGTTGAGAGGAAGGTAATGATTCAAATATGTTTTTTGTTTGAGACATCAGCTTCATTCATTTTCCATTACAGCTGCAGTCTGTATAGTTCTGTAATAATATGATGGTAAACAAGTTAAACGAGTCATGTTGGTGCTCTTATAAACGTAAACATGAAGTAAATGTGAACAATTTCTTTGGAATTTTGGCTTGAAAAATATAGTATATTGTTTATAAATCCTTAGCAACAGTTTCCAGCCAGCTGGACGCAAGTAAAATCTCACACACGTCTGTTTGAGTGCCGCATAATTAGTTTTACTTCACACAGGCTTCATCCTCTATAGTCATGCCCACACACTATTACAAAACAGTGCAGTGGAACTTTCCTGAAGCAGTTCAGCATGTTGCCCTTATTGTCATTATTCTGTTAATGCTGCTGGCAGTTTTTGTCCTTATTTTCCTCACAGCACCAGCTCTGAAGTCTATCTTATTAGTCATTCCTAGCTGAATATGTGCTGTTACACATGAATTTGGCCAGTTGAGGAGTTGAGGAAGGTCTGTGCTATGGCCTTACACTTGGTGTGATGTACTGTAGCGCGTGTAAAACTGTAAGAATATAATTTCCCAGCTCTGATGTGTAACAGTGTGCTTATGCAACCCAGTGAGCCAAACTGTGAGCCAAATAGTAGCCGTCACAAATCTTTTCATGTGCAGAAATTCTAGAACACCTTTTCTTTTAGCAGTGCACCATTTGGTAGCCACCAGCCACCAATAGCATGCTATCAAAATAAGTCTTGAAGTTGGCAATATGACTTGTCATGTCAAAAATATTAGATGAGTTAACTCGCATGAAAGAAGGATGGTCAATCCAACTTGTTGGAAGAGCCTCGAGAAGCACGCGGTCAAACGCTTCCAGGTCCCTTCAACCACATACTGTGAATAAATGATGGACAAAGCCACAGTGGCATCACCCACTGTTAAGCAAGGTCTGACCTTGCTGTTTTGAAACCAGATGCTATGAGTGAAGAGTGGAGGTGACTGAGAATGTGAGGGACACCGCACAGTTAGTGACTTATTAACCACAAGTGCTGAAAGTGGGCCCAAATGACCTCGAATGGCATTTCAGCACCTTCACTTAATGAGTAATTAAATCTGACTGGAAGTTTAATACAAAATACTGTCAAGTGAGATTATTTTTCATTTCATGTGCCGCAGGCTGAATGTCTTTCCAGCTGATGCCACAAAGACGTAAGTCGCCACGTGGTCCCGCATTCACACATTCTTTTTTCTTTCTCATCCCTGTCACGTTCACGCACGTAGATGTCGATAATGTTGCAGTTGCGTTACTTCAGAGCTAGCCCTACAAAAGAAGAGCAAGCATAAATGGCCCCCCTGAAACACCAGGTAATTTCAAATGTAGCATTTCTAAAAGCTCAATAAATATCACCAAACAGGACTCTGCTAGCTGCAGTGGTCTTCAGCTGCGGTATTTTCTAAGTTAGAAAAAGGTTAATGTGTGATTCTTTCAGATATGGAGAAAGACGTAAGAAGGAAAGGAAGATGAAAGATTATTTTTAAAGGTGAGGACTGCTCAGCAGGTGGCATTTGGCTTTTTTTAATCAGACAGTGGATCTGTGCATGATGTGTTGCAGAAGTTTGTTATTTCATATTGAGAAATGTTTCCAACAACAAAAGATAATAATTTTATGTTATCCAAAAGGTTATACTGGGCAGTAAGAGCAGACTAAACTGGGTAGTTTGCAGTGATGTGGAACAGTTTACAGTGGAGCCGGTGGTATTGTTAGGATATATCAAAGGTCTCTCATTCTTTGTTTGTTGTGAGTTTTGCACTTTTCAGTTTTGTACCTTGTGTAGTAATTCCTGGTTGTTGTTGGTTTTTTTTAATTAATATTATTTATATCTTCGGGTATTCTGAGTTTAGTTTTGGTTCTGGTCTTGGTTATAGATTATTTGTATTCAACTCCTCTGTTTCCCTGTGCTCTCCGTGTCAAGTCTGTGTTTCTGTGGGAGTCATGTGTAGTAACTTCCTGTTTTAGTTTGCTAGTCTCCTGTCTTGTGTGCTTGGTATTTAGTTTTACTTCCCTGGTCTCGTCCTTTGTGGTTAATTATCCCCAGCTGTGTTTCCACCTGTTTCCCATCCTTTTGTTATTTGCTGTTTGTATTTATTGTCTGACTTTTCCTCTGTTCTTTGTTACATCCTCCCTCACACCGTGTACACCCTCATTCAGTGTTTTAGTCTTAGTCTTCTTTTCTTTTTGATTTGCTCCTGTCCTGCACAGTGGTCATGTTAACTTTACCTGTGAGTTGTCAGCAATGAAAAGTGAGTTCCAAGTTAATTCCTTGTCTTCCAAGTCCTGCATTTGGGTCCTACTTTGCCCGCCACACAGTCAAACTGCCACAATTCTACTCTATGTATCAGATTTAACAGGATATTCTGTACAGTTTATAATTTAGACAATGCTTAAAAATAACTCTGGCAGTTATTTTTAAGCATTGCCAGAATATGTGTTAAGGTGTGTTTCAATGTGGCTGCTGAGTAACAGGGCTTGATTCTAGCAGGACTGTGTTAAGAGTCATCAATTTGAATTTGATGTTCTTTATTAGCATCTGCCTTTAAACTGCCTGGGGGTTGGAAAACAGCCATGACGGCTCATGTAACATCTGCTCATATAGTTGGATAAATCCACTAAAAGGAGTGAACCTCAGAGCCAGACAGGTCAGCTGACCACAGCTTGTCCACAAAGAAGACAACTGTACTGGAGCTCACAATACAAAACTATTATGAGACTTATTTTAACACTGACTTACAATTAGATGCATTTTCGTAGCCCCCCTGCTGGCTATTAGAAGGAACAACATACTTCCACGATGGCTTTTCTGAACTTAAAGCTATCTTCATCTATTCTCTACAGCCTGTAATGTCATCAAATCAGCAGCTAGAAAGCCACAGGGCTCAAAGAGTAAAACTGCTGCAGATGGACAATTATATGACAAAAGGAAACTTTGAAGGGCAAGTATTTAAAAAAAAAAATCACAATTGTTGACCTTGGTAATGTCTTGCCTGTTGAATTTGACCCCAATTTGAGCACCTGTGTAAGTGTTGCTGGTGATTAAAAAAAATAGTGGAGACATCTTTACAAGTGGGCATAGTATAGGTCAGAGTTCTCAAATGCCTTGCAGTGTGTGGCATAAGTGCCAAATTCACACACTGGGAAAACATGCAGAAAGCCCCAAAGAACATGCTCTGCATTTATTTCAGACATGCAAGTTGTACTGAACAATTTACAACGGACGTGCTTCACATGGAGTCGAACAATTTTCTGTCACTTAAGAATATGAGTGTAATGAACTGCAGTTTTCCTTCTTCGCTGTATTTGGAAGTGAATGAGCGAATGGAAGGTGTCAGGAAATCGTATCGCGACTTTGCTGTCATGGTTAGTTTTGTTGGTGTGGCGTTGAATTTTGCACCACTTTATCGCCTTCACGTGTCTCCTGGGGTGATCTGTTCTCATAGCAGTGAGACGATATTCAGTGTTTCTCCTGTCTGAGTGAGAGGCTAAAAATACACAAGCCGAGTATCTCTAAACCGGATGACATAATCTTCTGATATAAACTTGCACCATTTAAAATAATCCGTCGAAGGAACTGTGAGATGCATTGCCATAAATTTTTAACACAGCATCCTTCCCCCGTTTATATTATACAGTTATAATCTAGTAAGAAATATGTCTTAATTCATGAGCTCCAATAAGGGGATGAAAATGAATACCTTTTTTCTGCTCTTTGTTTAAGACTTTGCTCCCACTCTGATAGTTTTTCTAATATTTGTTTGCCATTATGTATTAGTGAAACTTAAGAACCACTTCAACAATGTACCAAACTGTGATTCATCAGTTTTCTGTCATACATGGATGAATAGGATTGGCATGACAAAAAAAAGTGTCTTTCAGTTACTGTCTTTATTGTACGGGACAATAAGAGGCGGGGAAAACAAAATAATCACAGTGAGCTGAAAAGAGAATAAATTGAGGTCAGTCCGAGACCAACCTGAGTGCAGAGTTCTGGAATCCAGGATTACTGCAGGAGCTTTGCCAAAGTTTTAATTTCAATCCTTTAATGGGGGGAGATGAAAGATAGAAGGAGGGGGTGTGGGACAAGGAGAGAGGCACAGAGAGGGAAAGCAAAAGAAAGGGGCACCATATCTTTACACATCTCCACATACTGTTGAGCTGACACGGATCTCTGTGGTG
Source organism: Cichlasoma orientale (assembly GCA_034780415.1). Taxonomy (NCBI): domain Eukaryota; kingdom Metazoa; phylum Chordata; class Actinopteri; order Cichliformes; family Cichlidae; genus Cichlasoma; species Cichlasoma orientale. The sequence goes on along the minus strand of JAVDPK010002998.1, from coordinate 237,087 downwards.
AGACGGGAGGGAACACTTTGTGCTTATTTTTCAGGTCAGTCAGAACTGAGCAAGACCCTATAATAAGCAACTCTCTCTCGCTCTTTCTCTCTCTCTCTCTCATTTCAAAAAGGCTGAATGGAAAGCTTCACCTGCAACATCAAACAGTGCTCCACATTCCTGCAGTAGTATTTCCTGCATTTCATGTGGATTCAACAGTTGCATAACTATTTTTCATAACTGCTCTGGCATTTTGTGCACACTCCAGTTCAGCTGGGCTCCCAGGGGGTGTAATGTGAAGCATCAAAGTCATAAACTATAAAATCCAAAATGAATAAATATTAACAAAAGCCATGGATTTGTAATACCTTAATGTCCCATTTTCTTTATATTTTGCTCTTTTTGTTGAAGTTGTTAATTTCTTCTGGTTTTTTAATTATGTGTTGATCAAGTCACCTGCCCTCAAATGCAAATCTTACTTCTAAAGATATGAATCAGCACTCTCCGCATGAATTTCTTCAATCTGGTTTATCAAGTTAGCATGTGGGAGATGGTGAATGACAGATGGTTCATCCAATCACCTGCCAAGTATTCTTTTAATGGTGAATGCCCTTTTCTGGACAGCTTCAAACTTCCCAGATTGTTTCTGAGTAATAAACTGCTAGAGTGGAAGCGCAAAAACAGCAAAAGGCATGGTTATTGTATTTAGTGCAGTTGTTTATGGTGGTGTTAACTATGGTGTGGCTCAAACTATGGCGGTCTTACATGTTTGTACAAAATTTATGAACAAACTTCTATGATTTGTAATGTAAATGCAAAGTAGGAAGATCACAAATGTGCTTGATTAAAGATTCAAATGCTGTATGAATTAAAAAGACATTTAAATCCACCTAATCCATCCTTTGACCATGATTAGACAACAGTTGCCTAAAAACAAGTGACTGAAACACCTGAATCTTCTTGTGTATCAGTACAGGAGCATCAAGTCTTTTTAGAAAGTGGAACAAGCTTTTGAAATCACGAGTATTTTCACAATCAATTACATGTTTTTTCTTCAAAAACCATCTCACACCTTCTCACAGACAAATGTAATGTTTCCCAAGTTAATTGACTAATCACTATTGGTGTCCTATGTTTTAAAATAAAAGACAATCTTTTATTTTAAACCTTGGTATCGGTATAAACCCAAAATATCACAAATGCATCACCATATGTGGCAAAATAATCCAAGTTCAAAAAGCCATATTTACACTTACAGGTTATAAATGTACATTTCATGGTTTCCATTCAGTGAACAGAGCTACAGTCATGTGAAAAACAATTTTCACAGACCTTATGCAGTCCTGTAAAAAACTAAGGACACCCCACGTCTCATTCCTGTTTCCCTTTGTTCTTCTCTCTTCCGTAGGTCTCAGTGTTCCAGTGTCTGTTTCGTCTCTGTGTGTAATCATCCCTTGTGTCAAGTCTATGGTGTTTGGTCTCTTCCTGTTTTATTTTGACAGTCTCCTCTTCCTTGTGTGTTATATTCAGTTTTGCTTCCCCTGTCTCGTTGGCGTCATTCAGTCCACCTGTCCTTCGCAGCTGGTTCCTCTTGTCTCGTTACCTTGTGTGTGTGTATATGCTGCCTGTGTTTTCGTTGTCTGTTTCCTCATAGCTGTGTGATTCCCCCCTTCTGTCTCCCAGGTTTGATATTGCTGACTCTGGTCCAGCCTTGGTTGAGAGTTTGTATCTTGTAAGAAGACTTCAGCATTAACGCTGCCCTTTGAGTTAAGTCTGAACTTGGGATAAATTTGCTGGCATTGTGTTAACACACACCTGAATGCTTTAGACCAGCAAACTGCCAAAACTTCTGCTTTTATAGAGGTGTTCTTGCTGATGGTCAGTTAATCAAGTGTTTGATTAGCAGCACCTGGCTGTTACTTATCGTCTTAATTCCTAGAAGAGTGCTGAGAAAACTCTTTTTCACATGACTGTATATCACTTGGAAATTCAGTCACATAACAAATGACACATTTTCTATTAAGAAGAATTGTGACCAAAAGCTTCAAAAGAAAGCAGATTAGTGAGTTTCTATATTTTTGCATGCAGTAGATTTACAAGTAAGCGCCTCATGCATCCTGTGGTGGCATTAAAGAAGTATGCATGTGACTGTAGTTCCAATCTGGCAAAATGCTCATCCTGCGTTACGCTTTTGTGAGCACCATAATATAAAATTGACTTTACTGAAGCTCATGCAAGAGTTCCAGCCAGTACGTTGTGCCAAAGTTCTGTCCTGCCTGGGTGTGATCTCATTATGGCCTCATTGGCAGGCTGTAAATATACAATGTTGCCAGGGTGAATGTCAGGTCAAAGCACTAAGTTAGAGAGGGTTCCTCATGCCTCTCTTTGCGGATGTTAATTGGTGCTCCAGTCAGCCGGGGGCAGCTCTCCGCCTGGTGTCCAATTGGGAAAAGTGGAGTTTGGCCAGACAAGTCACGGTTGTCCCTCTTTTCCTCTGTCAGTCTTTCTCATAATTAACTTGCACTCAGTCACTACTTCAAATAGACAATTTGGCATCAAAGTGATGAGGAGAGAGAAGGACAGACTGTGTCAGAGAGCAAGGTAGAGAAGAATTGTGAGGGCTGCATTTTAAAATGTGATAAGCTGGCAATTATGTGTTGATGTTCTGAATGTCCCTTCAACTTCTGTTGAATTCAATTCTTTCTATCAATAATTTACTTTAATCTGAATCAGAAATGACAGCGTTTGGGAAAACCCCCCAAAACAATCCAAAGTAAAGACACTACATTTGAAGATTTACTTTATTTTATACTTTGTATGTGTTCATGTGGATTTCAGACAGTATTTAGGTTAACATGATAGTACTGCTGCTTTTTTCTGAATTGTAAAATATACAATGTAAAATTACATAACTATACCAAATGGGATTTATATTCTTACAAAAGTAAGAAAGGGCTCTGATGAATGCTAAACAAAGACAAACAAAATTACCCTTAAAGAAGAAATGACAAATCCCAGTGTAATCGCCATAATTTTTAGGCAAGATGCTTCCTAATCTTTTTTTTCTTTTTTTTTTTTTTTTGCTTTCAGTTAGACTTCTATTGACCAGTCATGAGCAGGCTTTGGTTGCATGCATGTAAACAGTTTGGGTTCAGAGCAGAGGACCGATTGTATTTGATGAAATGAAATCTCAAAACCACCGACTATTGCTATATGGTTACAACTGAGCTTTAAAATATTAAATATTTAAAATATATTTCAAAAATGCATCAGCATTTATACATAATGCATAATACATAGATGGAAGAGGAACCACTATCTGGATAAACTTGTGGCACTGGACACTCCCAAAAAAAATTGGCCGTTGCCTTAGAGACAAAGTCAACAGACTGCATGATGAGTTCCCAGACTGCAAATAAATGTGTTATCTTCAGAGGACTCGATGTACGCTTAGCTTCCTCACTACAGCTGGACTTGGCAGACATACAAACCTGCAGGAGTTCAGTGCTTTCCTATTCAAGATTACCCTTAACATTAAGCATCAGAATTTCAATTATGGTGAGGTGAACCTCACTCCATATGCTGTCACATGCCACTGAGGTTCAGCATGAGGTTCAGCATGTCCCTTTATGTTCAAGAACTTTTTTTAGTGATCAATGCAGGAACCGTGATAAAGAGCAGAAGCAGGGACACATTACTAATCGTGTCTGCTCTTCTTTTTCTTTGTCAGAGCAGCTTAAACACAGAAGTTGCTGTTTAAAAGTTGTGAGCACGTGCTGTCGTGATACTTATATCTGTAGTACACTTCAATCAAGGTGGCTTCAGATTCATTCTTCAGTTGTAAAACACGCCAAACATACAAAAAGACAGAAGTCTAGATTTTGGTGTTAATGTTGCAGTTTGTATTCTTAGCCAGTGTATTTGAGTTTTTTAGGTATTACTATTAATCTAGTGTTTGACATTTTTGATACTGTTTTTGACACCTGCTTTGATCTCATTATCATTCTAGTGAGCCTTTTAAGTAATGTGTTTTAGTATTAGCGTGTATTTTCATTCTCCTTCCTCTTGCTTTCTCTTTCGGTCTTCCTCATGCAGAAACTCAAATAGGTGCATTTGCACCGACAAACACATCTAGTTGCAGTGATGACCTCTCTGCACACATTTGTCCTCAATTTGCCTTTTGATTAATCAAATCGGTGTTGCATTTACCCATGGCTCACTGACAGCTTGCCAATAGGCTGAGGGTGTAGACAAATGATGGATGGCACCAAAGCAGTTATTCAGGGATAAAGGGACGAAGAGAGACCAGGGGTGGGTGATATAGTCTCAAAATTATATTACAGCATTTCAAGGAAATTTGTGATATTAATGACAATATAAGAAAAAAAAATACTGAACAACATTTTATCAGTGCTTCCAGTTTGCAGTCAGCAGCATTTATAGGTGTAAATAAATGAATGCCATTTTTCATTCTACTTTTCCAATGACCTGCTGTGAGTGTATTATTATAAGATGCTATCATCTCCTCCCTCAAAGCCTGGTTGTATTCAACAGTGTTTTTGCCTCAAGCGGTGAAACAAGTTTGTTTCAGCAGGAACAGTTTTCTTGCAGATTGTGCTTTGTTGGAGGTTGCCAAAGTAGCTCCCTTTTCAATGAATCTTTAGTGGTGGTTGACAGGCTCTTGCTGCGGCTCTTGCTGTCAGACATGTCTAGGTTTGTCTCCTTGTTGCACACACTAGGGAAAATAAACACATGGTGTCGCTCTGTCATTGATATCATGGTCTTACGCTTTATTGTGTAAGAATTTATACCTGTATTATCACAGACAATATGATATGGCAGAGCGCTAAGAGATACTGGAGGTTACTGTAGGTGAACCAGTGGGGTCAGTACATAAACCAGGGTCATAAAATGTATTTTATGAATCAAAGTTTTACAAAATAGTTATACTTTGTAAACCTTCATGGGTAATTTTCAGCAAAATGAACTTGATTTTGATTCTGGCCTTCAGCAACTTTCTCAGTATTTGAAGCTGATTAAAGCCAATTGTGAATTTGTCTATTCAGGCGGGGTGTGTGTGTGTGTGTGTGTGTGTGTGTGTGTGTGTGTGTGTGTGTGTGTGTGTGTGTGTGTCTTTTGAGAGGCAGAAAAGTGAACCAAATGCACAAAAAGTACAAAAGTCCATCAAAAATCCAAAAACAGAAAGTAAACGACAGAATAAAAAAAAATCTTCCTGAGCACACGAGGCCCAACAAACAGAGAGGAAACAGGGCAGAGTGGAAACAGGGCAGAGTGGAAACACCTGTGGAACAAGACACAGCTGAACCAAATCTGATAAAAGGGAAATAAAACAAGGTATAAGATACAAATGACTATCAAGCTAAGACAGGAAGTAATACAGAAATAGCAAAGCCCCTAACAAAGACAAAGACTTGACAACAAGGTGGATATTGGGGAAGCATAGAAATTAATCAACTAGAAATTATACAAAACTAGAAACAAGAAAATAAACAGAGGCAGAAAACATGAAACTAAAACTATATGAGTACAGAAGTAATGAAAACCTGAACTTTGGCTGGTGTCAAGAGTGGTCTATTTGTAATAATCACTGATTGATGGAAAATGTCAGAAGATCAAAATGACAGAGCTTCAGAAATATAAATATAAATTAAGGAAATGCATAAATAAACTAAATGTTCACATGTTGCTCTTTTTAGTAGTCTGTCTAGTCTTTAGGCTTCATGTTTTGTTTGTCTCATTTTTGACTGTCATATTTGCACAGAAGCTCGAGGAGGCCTAAAATTATCATCAGTTTCCAACTGCTAGATTAAAATAGTCTCCATTTTATACGGCATGAACATAGAAAAATGATCTGCTTCACCTCAAGCTGATGGCTTTTCTGTTTTTATGAAACTGTAGGTAGGTATAGCAACACTAGCACAAGCCTTCTGCAACTTCAGGAACAGCTTTTTTTGTTCCTCTCTTTGCCCCTTAACATCATCAACACACAGAAAAATCAGACCTGGCAAGGATCCACTGATAAACCACCATGAATAAGCTTTTACAGAAAATAAAATGGGCTTATGTGACAAGTCTGGCACCCATAATGAAAACACACGTGAATGTGACTGTGTCTCCAGACTGAATGTTGCCACAAATTAAAATCAGTTGGCAGCGAACACTCTCAGTCAGCACTTAAAAATACAAGTGTTCTCAGACCTTGAAAAAGACGCTTTGAAAACTTTACGTGGGCTTATAAATGGTATGCTACACCATTTATAAACATGGACATGGGTTATGCGGCAGTGCCAGACTGCAGTTGAGGGCTAACAAACATAACTGTGCTGTGAAACGTAACTTTTTATAAAAGAAAAACGAGGCAGTCATGTTCACCTGCAGATATATTTAAAACCTGCTGTCACATAAATGTAATCAAGATGATGTAAACTACATATATGACACTTTATTCTTGCCTTTCTAATATCTGCAATAAGATATTTACTGATGACAGTGAATATGTAAAATATTTTCTATTCAAACAGGTTTTTTTTACTAGCTTCTTTTATCTAATTTCATTGTAAGACACGTAGTACTGTGCAACAGTTTCAAACCCTTGTCTGACGTTTAATGCATCTATAAAATTAGGAGGAATCGTTTCACTTTGCAGCACGACTATCAGCTCAAGCGTGCACATGAAGACATCCACACATAAAGACCTATCTTCAGCCACAAGGACAGGAAGTTCCAAAACAGATGGCATGCCCCCCACAGAGCCTTGATCTCAGCATCATGGAGTTGGTGTGAGATTATATTAAGAGTAGTATTAAATCCACAGAAGTGTGGCAGTTTTTTTTTTACAGAACTAAAACAGCCTAAATGCTGAGGAGATGGACAGCAGTGTGTGCGATAACCTAGGAAGTGATGCTTTTGGTTTGTTTGCAGTTAGCTGACAAATTGGCTGGCTGGATGGATGGGCATTCATAAATAAGTACATACACATTTCATTAATTTTGCAGGAGATCTTTTCAAAAAAACCTTACCTGGTTTCATTCAGTGTAACCATTTTTACTTTACACGACAACTCTTGCTCCACACTTCTGATGTTCATTTGATTGGCATCTAAGGTTGAGTGATAGACTCAATTCTGTGAAGAGACATGCATGTTTCACAGCATCTTTGGCTCCCAGTTTAAGCTGCCTCCTCTTTATCACCCAGTCTATTCATAAACAGAGCAACAGAAGAAATTCATATCCTTCTCTTTCACTAACAAAAGTGAACAGCTCATTCAGTCTCTGAAGAGGATGCTCCTTCCCAATACATTCATCCATGGTGCTAAATCAAAATCATATAACTCCAATGTCAAATACCCAAAGATAAGAGGTAGCACAAGCACAAAACTTCAAACTGACAAATCTCAATTACACCCATTTATTAAACCATGCCAAAAATGAATTATGGGAGGTTCTGCTTTTGTGCATACTGACTCACTGTCATGCCTGCCTATGACACAGCAAAAAGGAATACTGGCATTCATTCATAATTGTTCTTCTTAATATTTATGGTTGGGGAAGACAAACATGTTTTGATTATGAGCTGAACTTACTGTAACGTGGGAATTTCCAGCATTTGAAATGTGCCCAGTGTTGTCCTACGGCCAGATGGGAGCTGTGTGTACATTTCTGTGCATAAAAACACGAGAATTAAAGAGTTTTCAATTAATGTTGGCTGTAAAATGTGTTCCCTTACACTTCAAGGTATAGAAATGATACCTCTTCTGCATTAAATGCTTTTTCGAGGGGTTATCTGCAAATGCTGTAAGCTGGTTTTCAAAATACCTGTCAGAAAGAGTGCACGATTTATCACGGTGTATAACCCAGGGATCCATATCGGCACCACCACTCTTCTTCATATATACATAATTTTTGTGATAATGTATCAAATGCTGTAATCCATTTGTTATGCAGGCAACACAATTATCTGTTGTTTATTCCCTTCTGTAGCAAAAACCCTCAAATTCCTCTGATATTGTTCAGTCCCATTTAACTCCATTTAAATTGGTGTTAAATGCAGGCAAACCTAACATCAAGCTCATGGTAAAAAGTTAACATCTAATAATCCCAAGACCAAAAACTGCTCAAAGTGCTGAAATACGTACTACATTACAAGTACTGAGACATTACCATGAATCTGAATTTGTCATTCAAACTTCACATTAAAAACCTATATCCTTGAACTTAAATTTTTATCTAAAAATAAGTTTTTAATAATAAGTATTTTAAAGAAGAAATACTGTTTCTTCCTCTTAATGAGAAAACACTTAATTTCTGCAACTTTTTTTAGATTAAAGGGATCTGCTCTTTGTGAATGTTCTTGACCAGTACCTAAAGAAAATGGATAATGTATACCACTGTGTTTTACTTATTTATAAATTTTTTTTAACTGGGTCTGGAAAACAGACAAAAAAGACATGAAATTATCTAAGCCGGTTACTATGGAGGAGTTTAGGTCCAATAGATTGAGAAAATAGTGGTCTTGGTTACTGTGATTGCTCTTACAGTTGGACTGAAATTTATTTGAAACTGTGACTGTTTGGTCTGCAAGAACTTGGTCCACATTGCCGGCAATAAGTCCAACTTGTTTCTGGTGGGTATTGTACTCTGCCAGGGCTGCCTTTTGTCACCGATTCTGTTCATAATTTTTATGGACAGAATTTCTATTCATAGCCAAGTGGCGGAAGGCTCCCATCTCGTTGGCCCCCGAATCTCTCTGCTTTTTGTGGATGATGTGGTACTGTTGTTTCATCAGGTGTTGACCTCCAGCTCGAACTACAGCAGTTCGCAGGCAAGTGGAAATTGCCAGGTATGAGAATTGGCACCTCAACTTTGAGGCTATGGTCCAATGTTGGAAAAGGGTGGAGTGCCCACTTGGGTCAGGGACAAGTTGGTGTCCAAAGTGGAGGAGTTTAAGTATCTTGAGGTCTTGTAACCCAGGAGGATGCCTGGAGGCTGAGTTGTTCTGTGCGTGTCCTACTGGGAGGAGTCCCTGGGGCAGACCCAGGAAACACTGGAGAGATTATATTAGTTGGCTGGCCTGGGAATGCCTTGGTATTCCCCTGATGAGCTGGAGGAGGTGGTTGGGGAGAGGGAGGTCTGGGTTTCTCTGCTTAGGCTGCTGCCCCCACGACTTGGATAAGCAGAAGTGCATGGCTGGATGGATGGATGGAACTTAACAGAACTGAACCACCGTTAACTGGACCTTATCCATACTGTGATAAAGCAACATGTCTGTGGTGAAAAAGGTCTGTGACAGCAGTCATGGGTGTCTGAAGAAGGTGTGATAATTTGGTACCACTGCTAGATTTTTCACACACGAGTCCTTTAGAAAAAGAACAAAGCTTTAAAAGCTAAACAAAAAAGAGAGAACTCATTATGGTAAAAGCACGTGCTGTATGCATGTCTGTGGCAGAAGTCTTGGAAATGAGTTTGTTTGTTCACGTGCAACAGTGAAGCCAGTCATTACTTTCCTTTCATCTCCCCCTATTTTTTTCAAGGCAGTAGACAAAATAAAGGATAAAAAAAAAAAAAACATACAGAGAGTTGGTATTCAGTCATCTGAACAAGAAAGCATCCTTAGGGTTAGAAGCTACAGGAAATTGAGGTGTGAAAATGGGCCTTGATGATGACAGGTCACACGTGAGCCATTACATGCTTCTCCGACTCTAAACTGAGTGACATATGAGCACACCCACAATAAACACGCTTTTATTTGTTTTCCTGACACTCCTGCACTGTGTGCGCTATATCTGCGAGTTGCTTTACAATGGTAATAGCGTCTCTTCGCTCTATGGACAACTGACAAAAACAGAATGGAGTTAATGAGATGCAAGGAATTAAAAGCCAGCTGGGAACAGGCATTGAGCAGCTAAAATAGAGCAGATTCTGTTGCTGTCTGCAGTGACATCCGTCATTGGGAATCCTCATTCATCCTGCTTCACCCATGCTGTCACTTCTTGTTTATATTCTACACACCTGCTTTTTTGTATCAATTTACTTTACATTATATATAATTTAAAAAGCATTCTTAAAAGTGCCATTAAATATGTTTTCTTTCTACACAAACCTGCACACAAAATACCCATCAACCAACATCAGTCCCCGGACTCCTTCTTGTCCTCTTTTCTGTTCGTGCTTTGATAGGTAACACATGGAACAATTATGTGTTTGACAGGCTTGATGTCACAAGCTTTGAACATCTGGAACTCACGTGGCACACACTCAGAGCCATTGTTGGTGAAAAATGTTGTTTGGGCATTTTCTTTGCTTTTTGTGAGCGCCAACACAATAGGACACAATTGAAAAGGGGATGAATCTTGAGCTTGGAAAAAAGAGAACACATTCAATCAATCTTAATAAATTTTGTCACTTGGCATTTGTTTTTATTCTTTCTTACGTTAGTGAAGTGTTTGTGCCAATTATCCTTTATTATCTCAATCTAATTTGTATTTGCAGCACAAATCACCTAAGTGTTATGACATTTTCTTCCATTTTTCTTCCGTGATCAAGCAGTTAACAAAAGTCAAGTGTCAAGTGTCCTATGACCTTGCACAGTCAGCCAGGCTTTCATCACCACTGCAAGGCTTGACTCAGCAATGTCCATGCTGGACTAACACTATTTCCTAGACCACCTGAGAGGAGATCCCTCCCTCTCAGGTCCTTTACCAGCTGTGTTTGGATCAGTATACTAGCCATATGGCTCCCTGCTAAAGCACTGAACCTACACATTGACTCTTTGGCAGAAAAATGTATGATTAGAGACCAGATGTTCCCCACTGCGGCCTGCTTCAAAAAGCTTTAGGCTTTCAGGGAGGCAGCATTTCCAACTCTGATATCCTGGCTTTCACCAGGATCCACAGACATACATAACTGAAGTTTCATGCCTTTCTGCCATTAGAGCACGATCTCCCGACCTTTGGCAAAGCATCAGTTTTGCCAGATGTAAGCCCACACTAAGCATTCACACTGGAATGTCACACCAGTGGCTGCAGCGCACAACAGTATCTGCTTTTTCTGTTATGGCCACTTAGCTTGGAGCTAGCAAAGTCCACAACAGCATGTCCTCACCTGTACCACATTTTCAAAATTGGGCTTGTGTAGAATCATGGCGTGGCAGATAATGGCGCAATACAATATGCACCCCCATATGTGTCAGCATGGTCTTTTTGCACTGCTCCTTCAGTGTCACCACAGAAAGATAAGGATGCTTACCTTCTCAGCACAGCCAGACATGGTCATCAAAAACAGATGCTCGGTTTAAAAGGAACTGCTGCCATGGCGCCGCTACAGATGCCTGCTTTAGTGCTTCTCCCCGTTCTGATTTGCTGAGGAAGACCTCAGCTTTCTTCCTCAGCAGATCAGTCAGGAGTGGGTGTGGGTGCTGTTATACTGCAGCTTTCTTGGTTGAGAAGGTAGCACTTATGGATTCAGGGCCCTGGGTTTGGCATGACCCCAAATCATTGCTATCTCCCTGCATATGCTTTTCTGTCAACTGTCTTGTCCAACAAAAAATGCAATTGATGTGCCTTTCACACTATTTACACTGTAATGGAAAAATGGATTTTAAAAAATTAACTGTTAAGTATGGCTGTCATGTTCCCTGGAGCTTTGTTCCAGGGTTTTTGAGTTATTTTGCATTTTGAATCCTTGGGTATCATATCTTCTGGACAGAGATCTTGGATGTTGTTCCAGGAATCTGCTGGAGCCATTCTCCCAGTGTGGGGGTCACTGCCCTGAGTGTTCCAATCACCACGGGGACCACTATTACCTTCACCTTCCAGCATACATTCTCAGGGTTCTGGATTTGGGGTGGCACCCTCCATGCACAATAAGGAGCTTTCTTGTCTTGATGTCAGTGGCTTCTATCTCCTCCTTTGTCGAGCTTATTATCCGATGACTGGAGGGTACTGCTGCTTGTGGCTGTTCATCTTGTAGCCAAACATCTCAGTGATCACTGTTGCCATGGTATACATCAACTGATTGGTTTCAGTGATGGTCTGATGATGCTGCATTCGCATTGTCTAGTAGACTTTCAGGTTTCCAGCTCAGCCATGATCTTACCTTTCAGGTCACCTGCTCTGTATATAGTATATATATATTTTATAGTTCATTAAGAATTGTATTTGTTGACTATTAGCTATGAAATTTGCTATTTACATTTGGTTTTATGTGTTTTCCTTGTACTTTGGTTTACAGAAGAGTTTCTTACCTCTGCGTTTATATATTTCCTTTGTTTCCTGTTATACATTGTTGATTTGTGTCTTTTGTGGCTTATTATAAGTTTTGCTTCCTGTCTCTTGATTGTCTTGATTCTGTACCTGTACTCCTTTGTTCTTTGTCAAAGCATCTGTATACCATCCCTTTGTTCCCTGCTAGTGTTCTGCCTGGTAAGTTCTTTTGATATGCAATTTGTTTCCCCCGTGGATTATTTAGGGCTTTTATACACCTAATAAGGTGTTGGAGTCTTTTCTTCTTTTTAAATTATTGATTCATGTACCATATGCAAAATATTTTTTAATGTTAAATAAAGAAATGTTTGTTAAGCAATCCCATAAAATTTCAAAAATGATGTAAAAGAAAAAGTTTTACAGGCTAAAAAAATGTATTTTCCAGTAAAAGTCATTTTCAATCATTACAGGTATAAGAAATGCAACATACTCTAATATGAAAAAACCTTTGACCAACATTATTAACACTCATGCTTGATTAAGCTGACAAACCAAATCTGTCCATTTTTAGTTTTTATTTATTCTTTTGCTGGTGGTGTTTGCATGTCTTCCTGTGTTGTTCTGACTGTTCTCTAGCTGTTTTTGTTTTCATTTACTCTTCTCTGTTTGTTCTCATTTATTGCACATGATTGCATCAATGTGTATTGCAGCCATTAGTCTGAAACCCTAGCGTCAATAACCGGTGTACGGGGAGCATCATTGCATTAGTGCAGCTGGATCAATACTTTCTGGAATACTGCAGAGCCCCAGAGGAGGCAAAGTAGCGCTGACTCTCATGCTAATAATGAGAGAGTGACTTATATATTTTGAGTTTTCGTCTTTTTTATGAGTTCAGAGTGACCTAATTCTATATGATGGGATCTTAGAGCCTGACCCTCTTTTTCATTAGGTTGGTTCTGCTTAATAGGAGTGAGGTGTACGATATGAAGTAAAGGGAATCAGCACTGTTTTCTATATTGAGACACCACTTCTGTTTTGTTTTTTTCCCCCTGTCTCAGGATCTCATGCTGTCTCGCTCAGCTTGTGCTGAATAACTCAGCAGTCGTAGCCTGATAGCTTTCTGTTATTTCAAGCTGCAAGTTATTAGATGTACCGATGCTACAAACTGACACCTGGTTGACCTCATTTCTACACTGATGTGTTGGTATCACATGAAGGCCTTTGGCAGTAGACAAAAAACAAATAACCTGACTAATCACACTAGAGGCATATATCATAGTGCACGCACGAAACCTGCACAGTCCCCATTATGTAATTGAACTTGGTAAGTTGGTTAAGTTCATACAAACACATTATTCATGCTCTACAAAGCTCTGGAAATAGCCTCATTACAGAGGACTGGCCTTGCGTAAGAGGCTTCAGTTCTGTCCAAAACATATATTCTTCATCAAATCTGCTTATGTTTCATTTACACTTTTTATTTGTGTTTCTGTAGCAGCTGTTGCACATGTATGCACATGCACACAGTTGCACAGTGTTTGTGCATGTTTGAGGTCCAATATGATCAAGCAATGTGTTGCTCCTTAATGACTAATTTACTAAATATAATTTAAAAAAAGAATGCAATGATTTTCAAACCTTAAACTCATTTTATTTACAATATAGCACAAAAAGCATCAGATGTGCGAACTGAGAAAACAACATAAGAAAAACATTAGCTCATTTCGAATTTGATGGCAGCAACACATCTCAAAAAAGTTGGGGCGCGTCATGATATGCTGTGTGGAAAATGGGTATTGTTTTGTGGACTCAGATGCAGCAACACAGGAGATGGAGGTAAGCATTAGGTGAGCATCTTTAATCAAGGTGCAAAAGAAGGTAAACTCAGAACAAATCAAAAGCAAAAAACAAGAAAAAAAAAGAGGAAAACCAGGGCCCAGAAAAGAATTGGCAGAAATACCAGAAACACCAGCTACTGATAGAACAGTCACTCGATACTGTAAGAACAGACCAACCTGTGCACCGCCTGAATTGATTACAAGAATACTTATGACTCAATACCTCACACATGGATCCTGGAATGCCTAGAACTGTACAAGATCAACTTGACCCTAAGAGCCTTCATCAGGAACTCAACGGAGATGTGGAAAACAACACAAGAAGCAAACTTTAAACCAATTGCACCATTTACCATCAAGTGCAGGATTTACCACGGAGATGCTCTGTCCCCGCTGCTGTTCTGCATAGGCCTGAAACCCCTCAGCCAGATCATTATCAAGACAAAATGGAGCAAACATCAGCCACCTCCTCTAAATGGATGACATCAAGCTGTAGGATCTAGGATCTACAGGAATGATATCGGAATGTCATTTGGACTGGAGAAGTGTAGTCAGATGGTAACAAAGAGAGTCAGAAGGCATTGCACTACCAGAAGGCAACATTGCAGATATTGAGGACAGCTACAAGTACCTTGGAATCCCACAGGCAAATGGGAACCACGAAGAGGCCCCTAGGAAAGCTGCAACTGCCAAGTACTTGCAGAGAGTAAGGCAAGTCCTGAAGAGTCAGCTGAATGGAAAGAACAAGATCTGGGCAACCAACACCTACACCCTGCCAGTCATTAGATACCCTGCTGGGAAGAAGGAAGAAGGCTTTGAATTTCAACCAAGAATCCACCCAGAAGCCGGCCAAGAACCCACCAGTTCCCACATCAAGCATGGCTTAGAAGGAAAGAGGTTCGAGGTTAATGATAAAGGAAGTCCTGAGAGAAGCGTCTCCACACCAAAGACGAAAAGGTTCCCCCGTGACAATGCATCTCTGTTAAAGCAGGTGCTACTGTCAAATTTCAGAAAGCAGCTACAGCATCACGAAGTTGAACCCACCACAAAGTAAAATACAGATATTAAATATGTAAACATGAAATAAATGCAAGAAAAAAAAAAAAGAAAGCCCAAAGACTCATCATTTGCTTACAGATTTTGCAGAGATTAGACACCTCCTAACATGCTGTGTACATATCTATGAGGTGGGACCAGTTCAATCAACCAGTGACCCCACCCACCCAATTAATTAAAAAAATTCGATACAATTATCTAAAAGCATGAATCAGTGTTAAATCTTTTTAAACGTCTTAACCAGAAGTACCTAAGATATGCAAAATGAATTTCCATGCAAGTTGCAAAGGTATATGGTATGGCAGGGGTGTCAAACATAAGGCCTGGGGCTAGAACCGGCCTGGCAAAGACTCCAATCTGACCCACTGGATGGCTTTGGAAAATGGGAAGGGCATAAATTTTGGACTTCTACATGTATTTTTATAAGTTTTACAGCTTTTTCCTACTCATAGAGATCTTTTCTGGGACCATTCCTACTACACCAAAGTAATTACATAACAGATAAACAATTAAATGACAGAAAAATTATTGTTTTTTCACTAAATATCATATAAATTTATACAATTTTTAAAAAGTGGATCCACATTGAAAAAATAGAAAAATAATCGATTTTGGAGAAGAACAGTACTGTGAATGCTTTGAAGCATTCACAGTAATTACATGTTGGCTGGGCCTGGTCCTCTTTACGTGGAGACAAGGAGCAGCCAGTTCTAGCACCGGCCAGCCTCCTAAATGAGACCATTGTATCCCCCTGTATCGATGCTGTCTCACAGCATCTTTATGTTACACACCTGTGTCTTGAACTTTGATCTGGAAAATTACATCTACATCCCTTTAAGGTCCTGGCTAACCCTGACACAGAAGTCTTTGTGCTCATGTTACTCAAGATTGTAAGAAATCAGAGACACGCACTCCGGACTAGAACAAACTAACAGCTTTGTGTGTCTGTGAACTGCAGTTTGAATCAGCTTGCATGTTTATACTTTACTATTCTATATTCTATACAAAACCGGAGGATACTTGTGTATGAGTCTTTTAACAAGCTACTGATTTTCTTCACCTTTCCACTGATTTTTAATATATGTTTGTTTTTGTTTTTTGTATGACCCCATCAGCTAAATGCCTGAACCTCTGGATGTTATGTGATACGTGAATATAAATCTTCTCTATCTTCTATTGCTGTCAGTGACTGAATGCAGCCACGTGTTTGTGTTCAGAGAGAACTGAGGGTTTTACACTCAACATACTCAGCAGGTGGCAATCTAATCTGTGCATGAATGAAAGTAATGAAAGTCATCAGCGACATCCGGTGATGAGTCATTATCAGTTAAATCAAAGGGACTCTTAACTGTATCGGCAGAAATGAGACCATGAGCATTAGTGATATACAGACGTGGACAAATTTGTTGGTACCCTTACAGCTCATTGAAATAATGCTTAATTTCTCCTGAGAAGTGACTGAATTAAAAGCAATCGTCTAATCTATTTCTGCATGCCTTTATTATGTGATAGAGTAAACCAATGCAATTGTGAAAAGAAATGATTTGCTGTTTATTTTACAAATATATGATAAAATACTATGAACAGATTTGGTACCCCTAAAGAGATTATTATTACATTATAGTCATGTTTCAAACTAAGTGTTTAACCTTAATTAGTATCACATGTGCCTTCAAACTGTTCATCAGCCATTCAGTCTATTTAAAGGGAAAAAACATGTTAGTGATTCTTTAAAAATGTGGCATTTGTGACAACCCTCTTAGAACTCTGATAGCCTCGAGGAGTTCTGGGGTTATTCAAGGAACCTTGCTCCCTTTGGGAGTTCCTTGAAGAACCTTTAGCTGCTCAGGTTAGAGGAAAGGTTAGTGGAGGTAGCTTTAAAGATTCAAAAGGGTTTGCTGGAGGAACCGTATTACAATTGTTCCTGGAAGATCCCTTTTAAAGTTCATTGTAGGCCTGGCTAACTCTTTACACCTGCATTTATGCTCTGTTTTACCTATTAATACTTTGCTTTCATTTTGTATGCAGCAAAATACAATAATAACAATAAATGGTTTCTATTTGCCCTTATTTTACTAAGCACAGTAGACAAGACTGACAAGTTTATAATTATTTATTTTAGGCAAAAATACGATAATTTCACAAAAATCTCAATATGTACATACAGCAATATAACAAATGTGTACATATTCTGCTGGAGCCCAGGCTCTCCATCCTAGTCAGATGCCTGAACCACCTCAACTGGAGAAGCGGCTCTACTTTGAGCCCCTCTCAAATGGCTGCACTACTCACCCTATCTCCAAGGGAGAGGCCAGCCACCCTGGTTCGGGCTGAGGGGAGAGAGACAGGACAGAAGACATGCTGTGGAAGAGAGACAGAGATTAATAATAACTAATTATTAAACACAGACTGAAGTATAAACAGAGTAAAAAAGGTGAACGAAAAGAAACAGTGCATTATGGGAAACCCCCCAGCAGATTAGGCCTATAGCAGCATAACTAAGGGATGGTTCAGGGTCACCTGATCCAGCCCTAACTATAAGCTTGATCATAAAGGAAAGTTTTAAGCCTAATCTTAAAAATAGAGAGGGTCTGTCTCCCGAATCCAAGCTGGGAGCTGGTTCCACAGAAGAGGGTCCTGAAAGCTGAAGGCTCTGCCTCCCATTCTACTCTTAAGAATCCTAGGAACCGCAAGTAAGCCAGCAGTCTGAGAGCGAAGTGCTCTATTGGGGTAATACGCTACTATGAGGTCTATAAGATATGATGGGGCCTGATTATTCAAGACCTGAGGAGAAGGATTTTAAATTCTATTCTAGATTTAACAGGGAGCCAATGAAGAGAAGCCAATATCTCTCTATCTAGTCCCTGTCAGCACTCTAGCTGGATCAGCTGAAGGCTTTTCAGGGAGCTTTTAGGACAGCCTGATAATAATGAACCACAATGAATGACCACAAGGCCACAGGGACAGTATACATTTTCATATTTTATTTATATTGTTTTTAATCACTGTTGTATATGTATAGTTATGCCCTCTGTGCCTGTGACATTTCTACTCACTCTGTTGCTTATTTATTGTAGATTGTACTATTTTCTTGCTGCTGTAACATAATTTCCCTTGTGGCATCAATAAAGTATCTATCAATCTATCTACCTAGACTGTAGTAGGGACAAAAACCTGATGAAGAATGTCTGCAGGAAGGAAAATTTAAAAACAGGATAGATGGGTGCTTTTGGGGAAATATGTCACTACATGGTGAAGCTGCTAACAAGGATCATTAAAAAAGTAAAAACACAGAGCATTTTAAAAGTGGGACTATGTGTTACTGCTTAATGAGTACTCATTTTTACCTTCAGGGTGTCAGCTGACTCTAGTTAGCTGGCAGAAAGTGCCTCATATGGTTCATTAGCAGTGAGTTCACTGTGGTCAGAATCCAACGTGGGTCCATCTGCTTTCCATCCATCAAGTCTTTTGGCCCAGTAGCTTCTACACCACTAACAATCTGTTGTGTAACTGATGGGAGCTTGTTCACAAACTGTGCTCTGTAGATTCACAAAGATTTACGGTGATTATGTTTTAAATGGTAAGTTTTATTAGGGATACACTGATGTACTGGTCGAGCATGTGATTACAAACTTAAAAGGCTTTTTTAAATACAGATTCCTTCATGATCCTGGCCTAGCAGTGGGAACAAAAACGAACAAAACAGTGTCAGACATTTATATTTTAAACACTTGCCCTCAATGTCACAGTGGCTGGATCCTAAACTTTTACAGCTTTAAAAGACCTGCAATGACTGACTTTTGCCCAGTTGGAGCATCAAAAACAAAAAACAAAAAACAAAAACACAGGCACACGGACACACGGACACACAAATGCATGCATGTCTGCACAAACATGTAGACACCTTCTGTAGGGTTTCCAATACAACCTTTGTACAGCCTCTGATTACTTGTGCTTATACTTAAAATGTATTTACTGTCCTGCTTATGTGTTCTTGTACCACCATGGTGCTGAGTGGACATGCATGTGAACAGTGGTCTTATTACCCTCTGGCCTGTCCTAGAGAAATTAGATTAAGAGGTGCACGGCTAAATTTAACCCCTATGATTAAAAATAAACCTGAACAAGCAAAACGAGTAAGGAAAACAAGATGAGAGGGTCTGACAGGAAGGACTATAGACAAAGTTTAGGGCGTTTCCACAGTTCTGAAAAGTACAATAACTTGTGCTCATTTCCTGAAGTTAGAATACACACATATAAACTATTGCTCCTATTTTTCCAAGTTTTGGATCTCAGCCAGGATGAGATAAAGGAAGATACTAAAAGGGAATAATTATGATCACGTTGAACAGAACTTGCTGTATGACATACTGTGTACAGTCCCTGATTTGTGATAAACGTGCAAACCCTTTGGAATTACTAAGATTTCTCCATGATAACATGAAAATCAGGAAGGGGGGGAATTGTGCTACACCCTCAGGGTGTTATGCGTTGGCTGTGTAGCAGGCAGGAGAGGACCCAAACGCAGGATGCGAGACAACAAACTTAACTGGAGGTGTTGTTTAATACTGTTGAGTTTACAGCAACACAAAAATCCCAAAATCAGGAGCAAAATCCAAAAATACGAAAGCATTGATAAACAAAAGGAACACACAGGACAGAGCACACAGCTTGCAGAAGCACTAACAACGACGAAGAAATATAAAAATGAAAAAACCAAAACACAACACACAACATACGGGCAAACAGCCCGGGACCATGACACAGGGTGATGATGTCATATATCAAGTCTAATTCAAATATTGACCAAGTTATATTGTTTCATTTATCTTATCTCGGTTGTGCTGCCTGCCCTGCAAGCTGTCTTCTGGAGCAATAGTTCATACACTGTGTGGACAAAAATACTGGGCCTCACCTCTTAAACTTTGAATTCAGATGTTTTCAGTCTGTTGCCACAGATCCATTAAATGAAGCAGCTGGCCATGCAGTCTGCCTTCACGAGTATTTGTGAAAGAATGAGTTGTTCTTTAGAGTTCACTAAACTTGAGCATGCCATTGTTGCAACAAGGCGGTTCATTAAGTGTGAGACACAGTGCTGAGGTGCCTAGTGCTTAAAAATGCTGACTCAATACCTGCAGAGCTTTAAATCTCCTATGACATTAACATCAGCACAAAAAACTGTGCTGGGAGCTTCACGGCATGTGTTTCCATGGCCGAGCAGCTCCTGTAGATGTAATGTGTGGGTGGGCCAGTGTTTTAGTGCTTTAGCGCTATAGTGTACAAGTGTAATGAAGCTCACGCGTCATTTTATGACTAATCAATTTAAAACCTGTGGTACTTCCAAAGGGTTCCCCATTCCCATCTTTCAGCTGCATCCGTGTGTTGGATAGTCAAGAAAATATATTTTCTCTTTTCAGAGAAAAGGTACTTCTTTTGTCATGTTTTTGCAATAACCAGACATACGGAGCAGACTCCGACCGCAGATAAGAGTTTTTAAAGGTTTATTTACAGAACTCAAGGAAATCATTAAAGGCAGGTTGGCCGTGGGACAGGGGACTTTTCTGTCAGGCAAACGTGGAAGGGCTCTGCAGACAGGGACATGGGTAGTTAGTGAGAGCCAGCTGATTATGATAATTTGTGAAGGTGTATAGTGAAAAGTCTGAAGCCTTACCGTTGGTGTTGGAGGGGTTGCAGGTGGGCAGACAGACATCTGGGAGACTTGAGGTGTGTTTGGTGGAAAGTGGGCAGGCAGGCAGACAACAGGTGAATCCTTGTTTCTGTTACGCCCCTGAAGGGGAGAAATAATCAAAAATGACGAGCTGATGTTTCCTCACTGAGAACATTTACTCGAATGA
>JAVDPK010002998.1:199034-213013 GCA_034780415.1 Cichlasoma orientale | reverse complement strand
ATAGATAGATAGATAGATAGATAGATAGATAGATAGATAGATAGATATAGATATAGATATAGATATAGATCTTTTTTCTTTTTTTGAGACGTGTTGCTGCCTTCAAATTCAAAATGAGCTCTTGAAAAAAAGAAAAATGTTAATGTTTTATATCTTCTATTGTGAATAAAAGATGTTTTTAATCATTGTATTTTTTCTATTCACAGCATTCCAACTTTTTAGGAACTGGGGTCCAACTCTCCAAAAGCACCCAAAGAATAATAATACAGGTTTAATGACACCTTTAAAAAGTGACTATATTTAAATAAAATTAGGTATTTATAATCCATGCCTTTTTTCACTCTTCTGTAAGACATCTTAGACTAATTTGGATGCATTACTGCAATATATCTGCCCATGTTTGCAGGATTATAAAATCACCTTTTTCGTAAGGCAAAAAAAAAAAAAAAGCCTTGTGCCCAGAACTACAGTCTCAGTTTGGCATTCGCTAGTGTGATTTTTAGGAATGCTTGGTGTCGGTGTTAGTTACAGCATAAAACAAGGAACCCACTGTGAGCAATGTAACACAAAAAAGTAACAGACAAGTCCATCAACACAACATCTGCACTCTAATCTGTAAAAGCTCCCTGCGTTCGGAAAAGCCCCCATTAACACACTTCTCACTTACACGTAATGGACACAAACACATGCATAATGCACACACATAGGCTGCATTCATGTGCACTTAAGTAACATGACTATCTTTAGCTTTGGGAAGTAATCTGAAACTGCACCCCAATGCGAATCCGCCCATTTCACCGGGTTGAAGGATTAAGAAAACCCAGATAACAAGGTAGATTAATGATGGGGAGACCTGATTATCCAGGAATGTATATGCTTCACCAGCTTAAAGTACCATTTTGCAAAGGTACTTTTGGCTGCTCCATTATTTCCCAAGGTGTCCCAGCAGATGGATGGATCACGGATGAATCCACATGTTTGAATTGGCAATACTTTTACACCAGATGCCCTCCTATTTTTCCAGGCCTACAACCAGCACTGGTAGCACAGTAGCCTGTTAACCCCCTCTGAGGCTGGGATTGTGACTTCTCCTAGTCTCAAACCAGGGATGTTTCACATGTAAAGTGTTTAAATGTGTTAACCATTAACCACTGAGCCACTTGAAGTACCTTCATGTACTGAAGTCAAACAATTAAACCAAAAACCTTAGTATTGAAACTTTAAATTGTTTTTTGTTTTAAAGTATATAGTATATTGCATGACAATATGTGTAAAGTAATGATTCATCAAATCCACAGTTTCAGAGGAGTTACATAATTTTTTTCATATACAATAAAAACAAGAACAATCCCTCTGACCTTGTCTGTTTCAGTCCTTACTGAATACAGGAAATAACGCATCAGTGCTCCTAGATGATATTGTTTAACATTCCAGATTTCCAGACAGTGGTTCTGAATTTCTAAGAGCCACTAAGCTGCTAAACCACTCGGGCATGCAGTTTCCTTTCTGAAAACAAATACTTCCTAAAACTTATTTTGGGACAAGCAGTCAGTATCTTCAATCTGTAGATTTTGCCCTTGCAATTCTCTTACAGTAAATACTGCTGCTTTAACAGTGCCACTAATGTGGGCGCACAAGAGCTGGATATCATTATTGACGTTTGTTTGAGATCATACTGGCAGTTTGGGTTTTATACTAGGAACAGATAATATATAACAAATAGATTAAATAGTGCATAGCTAAATAAAATACAATAAAATACGACAAATATGTTAAAACAAAAATAAAAACAAAGTAAAATAAGTATAACAAGTAAAATGTCAAAAATCGTCAAAGCAAAAGGAGAATTTAAAATGGCTTATTAGATACAGTAAAAAAAAAAGAAGAAGAAAAACAAAACAAAACAGAACACCAAATATTAGAAGACATTAAGTATAGCAAGCAGTGCAGTGCAATATGGTGTCTTGGTGTGTGTTAAGTGTTTTGAGAGCGCAGGGTTAAGCTAAGGTTCGACCATATCCATTGCCTTTGGTGACCTGAGGGAGGCAAAGTTGTTCTCCTCTGCGCTGCACCATAAAGACAAATGAATTGGGTGGCCCAGAGGTCTACAAAGGCCCCATATGGCCCCTCTAGATATTATGTATGTAGGTCAGACATAAATCCGTACAGCCATGTACCAGATTTAGCAGGTTCCTGTTGGTGTTTGCATCAACAGAGGATGATAAGTTATTGTGTGAAGCTTGTTAGAAAGCGGGCTCTGTGTGAGGCTTTAGTAAAAAGTCCCCTGAAAGTCAGACATGTGCTCCCTGCAGAGGAAAAGGAAATGATGCTCCTTTCCATTGTTCAAGGATGGGGGAGAGGGTTACTGCTCCTCAGTAATTGGTTGTACATACTTTATTACTGCAAACTTTCTGTGGGAATGGCATTAATGCAGAGCAACTGCCATGTCTAATTATTTTCTGAGCAGCAAATTGTGAGCAATCTGTATAAACACAAAGCTTAATTATGCAGAGCGTACAATAATAAAAGGGTAGAGGAGACAAAGTTTAGAACAGAGCAACTATTGGCAAGAAAAGACCTCTAGCTAGTCATAATGAATCGTCTCAATTCAGTGATGATGGCATTTCTCAAAATTATCATTAAAATAGGGCTCTAAAAGAAATGCTTTTTCCACAATAACTGGAAAGGTCACATAACCAGCCTGGAATAACATTACTAAGAACCTGCCCATGAGCAAAGAAACGGTGGTGACAGGGGTTGTTTTTTTATTATGTAATAATGAGGCACTCATGTATCACTGCACGAAACTAAAAAGGCTCAAACAAAAGCATGGACTGACGACCTTGCCTGTGGTGTTGACTCTTATTTAAGTGTTTGAAATGAACTGTTAGTTGAAAAAGGCCATCAGCCAAGCATTTTTTTTTTAACCAGAGAAAATGAGAAGTTTTATGTGTCATATGTTCAATTCAATTCAGTTTTATTTATATAGCACAAAACAGTGCTCAAGGTGCTTTATTTTGTAAGGTAAGGACTCTACAAAAATAAAGAGAAAACCCCAACAATTAGAAAACCCCCTATGAGCAAGCACTTGGTGACAGTGGGAAGGAAGAAACGCCCATTTAACAGGAAGAAACCTCAAGCAGAACCAGACTCAGGGAGGGGCAGCCATCTGCCGTGACTGGTTGGGGGTGAGGGGAGAGAGCTAGAAATTAAGACTAATTAAATTCAGAGTAGTGTATAAACACACAGAAAGGTGAATGAGGAAGAAAAACTCATCATGGGAAACCCCCAGCAGCTTAGGCCTATTGCAGCATGACTAAAGTAGGATTCAGGGTCACCTGATCCAGCCCTGACTATAAGCTTTATTGAAAAGGAAAGTTTTAAGCCTAATCTTAAAAATAGAGAGGGTGTCTGATTCTCAAATCCAAACCGGGAGCTGGTTCCACAGAAGAGGGCCTGAAAGCTGAAGGCTCTGCCTCCCATTCTACTTTTAAATACCCTAGGAACCACAAGTAAGCAAAGTGCTCTATTGGGGTGATATGGTACTATGAGGTCTTTAAGATAAGATGGGGCCTGATTATTCAAGACCTTTTATGTGAGAAGAAGGATTTTAAATTCAATTCTGGATTTAGCAGGGAGCCAATGAAGAGAAGCCAATATGGGAGAAATATGCTCTCTCTTTCTAGTCCCTGTCAGTACTCTAGCTGCAGCATTTTGGATCAGCTGAAGGCTTTTCAGGGAGCTTTTAGGACAGCCTGATAATAACGAATTACAATAGTCCAGCCTAGAAATAATAAATGCATGAACTAGCTTTTCAGGATCACTCTGAGACAGGATGTTCCTAATTTTAGAGATATTATCCAAATGCAAGAAAACAGTCCTACATATTTGTTTAATATGTGCATTGAAAGACAAATCCTGGTCAAAAACGAGTCCAAGATTCCTCACAGTGTTACTGGAGGCCAAGGTAATGCCATCCAGAGTGTGTATCTGGTTAGACACTGTGTTTCTAGGATTTGTAGGGTCAAGTACAATAATCTCAGTTTCATCTGAGGTTAGAAACAGGAAATTAAAGGGCATCCACCAGGCCACCAGGCACTCTCCCTTGAGCACCCTCCTCAGGCCTGGCTCCATGGTGGGGCCCCGGTAACCCTATCTCACCCAGAGTAAACTGTTCCCTCGGTCTTCTTCTCTTAAAGGTCATCTGAATCACTTTGCCTTGGGAGACTCTAAAAGGGGGCCAAAGCCACCGGACAACAGCCCCTTGCTTCCCTGGGACACACAAACCCCTCCACCATGATAAGGTGGCAATTCACCTTGGTGGCCTCAGAAGCTCATGTTTACTTTGTGCAAATGGTATGGTCCTATTGGCTTCATCAGGTGGTGGAATAGACTGAGGACATGCCTCAGTGTTCCTCAGGATAAGCTGAAGGAGGAGCCTGGGGAGAGGGAGGTCTGAGTTTCTCTGCTTAGGCTGCTGCCCCTGCAACTCGGCCCCAGATAAGCAGAAAAATAAGCAGAGGTGGCAAAAGTACAGACATTCTGTACTTAAGTAGAAGTACATTAACTGGTGTTAAAAAATACTCTGGAAAAAGTTGAAGTACTGATTCAACTTCTTTACTCAAGTAAAAGTGAAAAAGTACAGGCCGAACGTCGTGCTATATTAATGCAATAATAAAACAATATTAGTACATGAGAACGCAAACTTTATTTCAATCAAAATTCCAATTCTAATGAATGCACTCAGCTTGAACACTGTTATGTACAACATGAGCAGAGAAAAAGAGAGAATTTTACAAAAGCTCTGTTTGCTGTTACCTGCATTGTAGAGGTTGGCTCTGCGTCATCACCTAAACAGGAAAACGAGTACAGACAGGGGTTACAGTGGGATTCAGCAGGTGGAAAGAGAACTTACCTTCAAATCTTACCTTTCTGTTTCCTCTCCTGTCCTCTTTCTTTCTCCCATCTTTCGCCATCTCTGAGCGAACAGCAGCTGGACCTTTAGCTAGCAGACACACTCTGTGACAAACTTCAGACACTTGTGTGTTTGCTGATATTTGTTGGACATTTACTTTAGAAAAGCTGCATTTGAAATTACCTGCCGCAAAATGTTACTCCCATTATTTTCACTCTGTAGCACTAGATAGATGCTGAAGTACTACGACTACAACTCATGGACCAAAAACATTATTACGGCCTGCTGTAACCCTGAGTACAGCGCTATAAAATGATACATAAATTATATAGTTTTGCCTCTTTGTATGTGATAAACACCGGAGATGGGTACGCCAATACGATTGTCCCTTAATGTGTTATTGTTCCTCCATTTAGGCTCCATCAAGGCGAGCACTGACCGGAAATAAAAACTTCACTCAGACGCGTTAAACCTAAAGTAACGAGCCTGTTTTGAAAATTCTAAGAGTAGAAAGTACAGATATTTGTGTAAAAATGTAGGGAGTAAAAGTAAAAAGTTTTTAGAAAAATGAATACTCAAGTAAAGTACAGATACCTGAAAATTCTACTTAAGTACAGTAACGAAGTATTTGTACTATGTTACTTCCCATCACTGTAAATAAGGATTATTATTATAACTGTAAATCATGTAAATCATCAAAGCTACTCTAGAGGCTACAATACACATATGGAGCTGAAAATTAGCATAACCCACCCCCAACCCCACCCCCCACCATCAATGACTATACAAAGAAGCCCTTACTCTGTGCATGATTGCAGTTTTGTTAGGCTTAAACTAAGATGGTTGCTTAAAATGGTTAGGGTCATCGCTAAATATACCTGGGAAAGAAATTAACAGTAACTCAAAGAAGTATTTGCCATTCATGTGTAGTACAGTTAAAAGCAGTTTAAAACTATAGGTGAACTTTACTACATAATCAGAAGCAACAGGGGATCAAGAATAGCAGAGTCATGAAACAATCAGTCATCAGCAAGGAAAGAATTTTCCATAGAAAGCGCACTTCAGATGACCTTATAGCGCACATTTTACAGGTCAGTTACTGACACTATTTTCAGCAGAGTGATACATTTTCCAGTCAGTTGTATTAGATCAAAAAACCCCAGCAGTTATTGTATAAAGCCAAGTCAGACCTTCTGTTTTATCTTTACCTAACATGACAGTGTGGTCACCACTTCCACTCTGCATTATGTATTAAAACATGCGTCCCCTTTGGAAGCATTTCAAGGATTTTGCTTCTTGGCAGCCCAGTCCACTATTGTCCACCTACTCAAAACATCTGGGTTATAAAAATACACTTTTTGTGTCATGGTAGTGTTGTTTGGGCCATATACTCTATTCAAGGACAAATTGTTTGGAGTTACAATCAAAGCCATCTTGCGACTGCAAAAAGTAAAATTTGCCTGGTTTTGAACAATGTGCTTTTCTTCCTCTGTGATCTTAATGCTAATTATGGTTTCTCATAACCTTTGGCCTTTTAATGTGGAGTGTGTGGGCAATACAGAAGGCTAATATATCTCTTAACAATATGTTGTAAAACTGATTAAAAAAAACAAATTGTTAAAAAAAAGTCCATCATAACCCTCTGAAGGGCAACAGAGCTCATTGTTTTGCCTGACCATCAGTTTGATTGACAAAAATGTTGCATTTGCAGACTCTTAATACCAAGAAAGGCTAAAAATTCACATAACTGAAAAGTTGGGAGAAAAAATACCAGAGAAGAGAAACTTGTGTTTTAAAAAGCACTTATAGGAGCTGTTTTAGGTATAAATATTGCAAGAGTAAAGGTTGAGGGCAACACAACCTACAACCATGATCTGGTTGCCGTGACACCACCTCCAGTATATTGCATATTGTGCGTGCGTGCGTGTGTGTGTGTGTGTGTGCGTGCATGCGTGTGTGTGTGCATGCCTGCGTATGTATCAAAAAGACTTGCACAGGGTGTTGTGACATTTCAAGATTTTGGGGGGTGGGGTGGGTTCGATCCTGTTGTTTGTTTGCAGTGTGCATCACCAGTCAGTCACCACTGTTCCTTTGCTCATGGGCATGCAAGTTGTTGAGCTTAGCACCTCGCAGGAGTTAGAGGTGATTTAACTTTATCACAAGTTTAAATGCATCCCTGACTATAGCAGTGATGCTTCCTGGCCGCATCCTGCACAAGATGTCCCTGTGACTCAAACCTCAATCATAGGGCATGACTTGACAATGAAAGAAAAACCCAGTAACTCATCAAGGAGATGCTAAAATAAACCACTTTAGATGAAAGAGGTCACATTCTGAAAATAGAGTGCCTATCTTCATAATGCTCTTTACTCACAAAAGGTGTTATAAGCTGAGGTCAAAGACAGTCAGCAATATCAGTCAGTGCAGAGAAAAAACAGAGAAAAAGGTCACTTACAGTAACCCAAAATGTCATGGTTGTGGGCTGGTGGCCCAATGTGTTGTGTTCCTTTTTGTGTAGTTCTGTTTTGTTGTATTTTTAGGGTTTTGTTTCTTACAGTTTAGTTTCTCAGTTTGTTGTTTGGGTGTTCTGTTTATTTAGTTATTTATTTCAGGGTTCCCTTCGTTTATTTCCCTGTGTCTGTTTTGTTCCCGTGTCTTGGCCCTTCTGTGTTTAGTTTCCCTTCCCGTTGTTTCCTTGTGTTATTTCCTGTTTTATTTTGGTAGTCCCGTGTTCCCTGTGTTTTGTGCTGGATTTTGCTTCCTGTTATTAGTTTCATTCATTTCACCTGTTGTGCCCAGTTGTTTTCACTCACTCCTCGTTCCCTCTGTGTATTTAAGGTCTCAGTGTTGTTTAGTTCTTTGTTGGGTCCTTATCGTTGTCAGTGTCCCAGCTGTGTGTCTCAGGTTTTTAGGTGTAGCTGGCCCTGACCAGCCTTATCTAAGTTAATAATAAAAAGAGAAATACAAATACAGATCTTGCCTTGCGTCCTGCTTTGAGGTCCTCCCTGCCTTCCACCACACAGCCCAACCGTGACACAAAAATAATACACTGCTCAAAAAAACAATTCAAGGAGCACTTTGAAAACGCACAAGAAATGACTCCACATTGTTTAAGCTACAGAGGGATGAATTCAAAGACACTCTGAAAATCAAAGAGAAAAAAATTTATGCCTCAGGCTAGTCCATTTTGGCAAAATTTCATTGCAGCAACTCAAAATGTCACTCAGTAGTTTGTATGGCCCCCGCGTGCTTGTATGCATGCCTGATAAAGTCTGAGCATGCTCCTATTGAGATGGTGGATGGTGTCCTGGGGGATCTTCTCCCAGATCTGGACCAGGGCATCACTGACCTCCTGGACAGTCTGAGGTGCAACCTGGTGGTGTCGGCTGGACAGAAGCGTAATGTCCCAGAGGTGTTCTATTGGATTTAGAAGAGGCAAGCATGGGGGCCAGTCAATGGTATCAGTTCCTTCATCCTCCAGGAACTACTACTCTCGCTGCATGAAGCCAGGCATTGTCGTGCACCAGGAGGAACCCGGGACCCACTGCAACAACAATGTCTGACAATGGTGGACCACCAGTGGTGGACCTGCCAATTCTGGTATTCTATGGCAAATACAAATTGGGTTCCACAGTGCCAGGCAGTCAGCGCAGGTCCCACTAGAGGATGTCGGGCCGTCAGGCCACTCTCATGAAGTCTGTTTCTGATTAATTGGACAGCGACATTGACACCAGTGGCCTGCTGGAGGTCATTTTGCAGGGCTCTGGCAGTGCTCATCCTGTTCCTCCTTGAACAAAGCAGCAGATACCAGTTGTGCTGATGGGTTAAGGACCATATACAGCCCTGTCCGGCTCTCCTAGAGTAACTGCCTGTCTCCTGGAATCTCTTCCATGCTCTTGAGACTGTGCTCGGAGACACAGCAAACCTTTTGGCAATGTGCCATCCTGGAGGGAAAAAAAAAAACACCACTGTTTTTAGAACATTTGTTGCATGTCATCATTTTGTGCCAATCTCCTGTCAAAAGTATTATTTCTATTACACAACCTCTAGTTGAAAACAACCCAATCATGTCCACAAAGGAGAAAAAAACAGAAGACAGATGGAAAAAATAGGGTAGATGCTGCTGCAAAAATAAATAAATAAAATCAAATGAATAATAAAAAAAAACACCCCACATCTGCTACTTTTAGACTCTAAGCGCGATCCAGTTCTCAGTTTCACTCCAAGGCAAACAGAGTGAGAAAGACAAGGTTTCCAGAATAATCACATAAACCTTGGCTGGCATTTTGAACATGTGTAACTAATATTAATGATAGTATAACCTCATTGTACATTCTGTATAATGACAATAAAGCCATTCTATTCTATTCTATTCTATTCTATATTTCGTTCCACCCCAACACTCGCCAGCGCTACTACTTTAGGCCTTGCTTGCTATGTTCAGGATATACATTTATATATTGTTTGTGTGTTTGTTGTTGTTATTGTTGTTGTTTTTTAGAGCCAATACTTAAAAAGGTAATTAATAATTATAAAGGAGACTGATAACTAGAATTTGGAGTTTGGGCTCCTTATACTGTAGGTGTCCTTGTTTTTTAAAAGAAAATTACATTTGCAATTACATATTGAAATAACATTAAATTGATTGTGAAATTTTGTAAATGATCAACAGAAATTAATAATAAAAGATTAATTCATCATTATACAAACTTTTTTTCCAACTATGTTAGCAAAGCTGAAACTGTTTTGCTTAAAGACAAGTCTGTAGACATGGGCTAAAGGTCACAACAAACACATAGCTAAAATGCCAAAGATCTGCGAGGCTGTGTTTGTGATTTTTGGAAGAGCACAAACCTTTGAGCTTGGCATGTATTGCAACTTCTGGACAGTGTTGTTGTTTCTCAGTGATGTACCACTCCCTCTCTCTCTCTCTGTGTGTGTTCTCTTCTTTGCCATCTCTCCTACAAATACAGAAACATTGGCAACATATAGCCAATCTAACAATGTTATGTGGAAATTGAGCCATAAGCAGCTAACATTTCAGAAAAAAAAAATCAATCAATCAATTAAAAAAAAAAAAGTGGTAATTGACCACACCAATATCAGCGAACCCCTAATTCTCACCTTGTAATTACGTTCAGATTAGAAGGGAAGTTTTGATGACAAAGGAGAGAGAAAACCACCCAAGTGGAATATGTGTATACAAGACACACTTACAAGAAGTGTTTGCTGAATTTTCTCACCATGTCCCGTTAAAGCAACTAGTCTGCAATAGCATCTCAGCAGTCTCTGTTCCTGTTTAACTTCATTTCATTACACTTGCACCCACACTTTCAGTCTGTACTCAGAAACAGTTTCTGAATGACACGTGACATCAGCATCATCATAATGTCAGTAAATTTGGATACAGAAACAGGACTCAGAAACCAGAAACAGTTTAATGGTTTATTTGCAGAAAACTCAGGAGTCACAGATTCTGAACTTCTGAACTGGTGAGTTAGCAGGTGGATTCTTTACTGGAGCTTCACGGGGATTTCTGCTAAAGAGGGGAGGACTAGTTAGAGTTGGTCAAGGTGATTGTTATTGTGACTGAAGTTCTTTGGAGTCTTGGGTTGATTGCTTACTTGTTTGCTATGCTTTAGCAGGCTGCAGGGAGGGAAGCAGGCAGGCCAGAGGAATCTTCAAAAAAGCATAGAGGTGAGCGGCGGTAAGTGGGCAGGCAGACGTGAGACAGGTAGGTTCCTTTCTTCAGTTGATGCTCGAGGATACAGGTGAGCAGGATTTGCAGGATAAACTGGAATCTTAGGTAGAAACAGGTAGAAATTTCCAGCCATTGTAACACCAAATGATTACTAGAGAACACAAAAGAGAATAGAGTTAGAAAATTCTTAAGCCGAGGGCTGAGAGAAACCATTAGTAGCCTAATTGCAACTACTGAGGAGACAAAAATCTGATGGACTTTGGAGGCTGAAGCCATTTTGGAGAGGAACGAGAGAGAGAGAAAGGAAGGAAAACAGACCCAGGCCTGCCAGGACTGGAACAAACCAAAGATGTTTCTATAGAGAGAAAAATCACCTCAAAGACATAGGCATGGTTTATTGTGTAATGAGCAAATTTGTCACTAACAGGTTTAATGTACACCTGTTACTGCAAATAACCATTTCTAGGTATGTAAAACAGCTTGGCATTTATTTTTGTGTGTGTGTGTGTGTGTGTGAAACAAGTGATTGTTTTATTCTATGTTCAGCTGCTGGATGTCTGCAATTTTTTTAGCAGGATCAGGCGCTTAATACCTGCTGTGAAGCAGTCGGAGCAAATTACGGTTGGTTTGACAGGATTAAAATCATTTACTCACATATGCTGTAATGTTTCAATGTTTTCATTGTCTTGGAAAGGATTACCCAACAGAACCCCCACCCCACTCCCACCCATGAAACCAAAGAAGGATAAAATAAAGTCAATACATATCATTTCCTCTAAAAAAAAAAAAAAAAAAAAGAAATAAAATTTTTGTGCTCTTCTGCTATATTTTGTCAGTTCTTCTCCTCTGCTGACACTTTGTGTTTTCCGTTTAGGCATACACACAAAAGTGTCAGAAAGGGCTATGCTATGCAAGCAGCCTTTGGATATGTGCAGTCTTAGCCTTTCACGAACGTTTGTAAGGACAGACTGCATAGCCAGGTGCTTGATTTTATGCACCTGTGGCGGTTCAAAGACCGATAATCGTAATCCTTTTGTAAACTAGAAACAGAATTGCTTACAAAAGAGTCCCAAACTTGTGCATGTCAGTCCATTAACGTGACTGCATTGAGCTTAGACATGTCATATTGAAAGTGATACGCTGCCTGAATAAGACCAGTCTAGGAAGATTACCATCACAACCTTTATGGAAAAGTCATCTAGGCGCTCATTTAGCCATGAAGGTGACAGCAGATTAACTGAATGAAGTGCATTTCTGAAATTCACTCGTCTTATGAGGGAGATGGTGGTAAAGGGTCGCCACACTCAATACTACTGGAAAAAAAACTATTACTATCATCACCATGCTAACTATTAGTGAAACTACTTTTGCTAAGTACTGTTGCTACTCTTACTTGATATTACTGCTGTTATAGCAACCTACAGCCTCAGACTGGTGGCATCATGAAGTGTCAAAACTTAGTACTTCTACTAACTCGTCAAGGTTGCTTTACTCTATCACTGCTGTGCATTTACCGCACTCTGTGAAAAACTGAAAACTTGCTCCTTTCTTATTGCCCTCTTCAGAGCCTGGGCAGCCTTGCTGAAAATCTCTAAGCCTCTGGTCTAAAGTGGATTAAGTTAAATGTTAACTAATAGTGAGACGTATTGTTAGGTGAGCAGCAGTGCTACATATTAAAAGAGCTTAATACTTTTGCACTCCTCTTTCATTTTGCAGTGCGCTATTGTTCATGGACAATAGCTGGCATATGTTACATAATTCACATCTATTGTTTTCATTATCCGCAACTTTCAGTCCTTTTAAACACATGGCTCATGAGTCGTGACTCAAAATCCATATATTTAGAGAGACGGGGAGGATGTGAAGCAACTCAAAAAAAGCACCCTTTTATTATATTTTTAAAGATTTTCTGGCTCTCTATCACGGCGAGAGCCGGTAGACGTGCTGCTGTCAAACTGCAGGAAGTGGATAATGTGACACAGAGAATGAATACTCTGAAGACACAGCCACAAGCAAGAAATGTCACATTTTTTGGTTTTCAACTTTTTCTGCACGCTGGGAGTATACCGATCGGCAGAATGATATACATATAATAAAGTTTCAAACAAAAGATGGGTATACACTGTTTGCAATTTTTTTTTTTTATACCGCGGCTGTTCAAAGAAAGCCTGTGCTAAAAAAAATTCAGGAAAAGTGTTCCCAGTAAAAAATATTACATAATTAAAGGGATCTGTTTACAGTGGAGTGTGCTAATAGATGGAAGTTTAGCTCACACCTGAAGTCAGAAGTGAAGTACTGTGAAATTCTGACTGTGTGTGTCATGTTGTGATGATATGTTGGCTACAGTGAGGCATGGGCCAATAAATGCCCCCCTTTTTTTTTTCTGAGAAGGCTCTATCAGTGAAGTCAGACCAAAAATATTTTGCCTGCCATTTTTTTCCATGCCAGCTGTCTTTTTCTCACAGAGGCTTTGAAACACTTGTCTGAATGAAAAGAAACCGTAAGTCTGCAGTGTAAGCTCCCGTTTTTCAACACATTCACAATCAGTTAATGTATGCATTAAAACTTCTTTGTTACCTTATTTGTGAAGTGTATGCAGTTTCCTGTGATTCAGAAACATTTCAGAAACAAAATGCCAATTATGTTTAAATAACACAATATTGCAAAGCGCTATTGGATTGAGATCTGGTGACCCTGGAGGCCTTTTGGGTACAGTGAACTCATCGTCATGTTCAGGAAGCCAGTTTTAAGATTTATTTTCAGAAGGTCTGCAAAGAATGTTTGCCATTTTTCCCATGTCATTTCATCATCCATGAAGGCACCATAAACATGTAAATGCCGTTTCCACGCTGGTCACTCCTGTTCATTGGACAGATGCATCAGTGCTGCCACCATATTTTTTTATGAAGGTTTATTCATCCAGAATTAAAAATCATCATAACTTGCTGACATTTCAACCAATTTTCAGATAGCTTGCTTTGTTACATTGTTACAAATTTAAGTGCGTCAACATAATTTAAAATGGTCACCGCAACTCTTATGAAACTCTTATGAATGAAAATAAGGGACCCCCGCCACAGCTTCTCAGGGCCGTGACCAACATTGCCCAAGTCGTCCCACTCACATTTTATGTTCTGTTTTTTTCTAAAGGGATGATCAAGAAAGCACTTAGTCATACATAAAGTTAAATACTTTTTTTTTTTTTTTTTTAAGCAATGAGGCACAGCATGTGACCTTGCCCTGTCTCTTTCTTTTCAAAGTTGGCTTCCATTATGGCTTCAGAAGACATTGTGGCCAACAGATGTCACCCAAGAGGACTGAATGAACCTTCGAGTAGTGAACCAATTTCTGACACAATGGTTC
>JAVDPK010002998.1:132210-168389 GCA_034780415.1 Cichlasoma orientale | reverse complement strand
TGTGTGTGTGTGTGTGTGTGTGTGTGTGTGTGTGTGTGTGTGTGTGTGTGTGTGTGTGTGTGTGTGTGTGTCTGCACACATATGTCTTTATATGTTTGTGAGCGCATTGCTCTGTCTCTGTCCACCTGTCTCTATTTGTTTTTAATGTTCCTGTCTGTCTTGGTCACTCACAAGCACACAGACATCCATTCCAGCACATAAATCACAGCTTGGTGAAAGTGTGAGCTCAGAGCCGGGAGGCTGCAGCATTCCAGTGTCTCTATTCCGCTGAGGGAAGAACTGAGAGGACAAACAACCGGGGATAAAGGGACACAAAGGCATGCAACATAAACATGCACTAGCACAAATGAAGTCACAAATACTAACTTGAGATCGCCCAGTGAAGATGCAGAACACAATTAGGCACACACACACATGCACTCCTGTATGTACACATACAGTGTAAAGTGTATGCTATAATATAGTAAACTAACATATAGGTAGGTCTATAATTTCTGAACAACACAGTTTTGTAATTCTGCCTCTCTACACCACCACAGTGGGTTTTAAATCAAACAATCAATATGTGCTTAAAATGCAGGTTTTAAGCTTTAATTCAAAGGTTTTTTAACAAAAACTGCATTAAGGTCAGTGGTTCAATCCCTGGCTGCTCCAGTTTGCATGTCGAAGTGCTTAGGTGCAGTACATTGAGTGCTCAGTTAGGGTGGATAAGTATCAGTCCATTTACACACGAAATAGTGCAGCAATTCATAAGCTTCTAATAAAGACCTTTATAACGTAATCATTGTATGCATTTCCTTCTATATGTTATAGCTGTGGGCTTCCAGCATTAGAAATTTTTTAATAGGGGTCATGACCTGATTAGAAATCATTTCCATCCTTTCAGTCACTCCAACTTAAATTTCTTCTGAGTGACAGTCCTTGTAGCTCCATTTTTTTTTTCACGTGTGGAAATTCTCCATTTTCACAGCCTGAAGTGAAAGCTCAACTTACAGAATTCTTTGAATATCTCATTCTTACAGATAATTATGTCACGAATCAATAGTGTCTTAGTTTACTTATTACCTGTTGGTTCAGCTGAGCTTAGTCACATATCGTCTAACTGCAGGGTGCAAATATGATACTAAACCATTATCACACGTACCCCCATCAGGTCTGCTTAAACAGTGAACTTGTATACAGTGTACACATTAAAGAAGAGAGAAATCTGTACTGCTATTCAAATTCTCGTGTGCTTGTGGATGCTGTGAGTGACTATTTTTGGGCAGTCGTTGGTGCTAAAAGCCGGATTTACTGTAATTTTATAGTGGATAAGCGACAAATCAATCACGTAAACCTAAGAAAACATTCTATAGGATTAAGGTATTTGCTTTTACTCAAAAATAACCATATTTAGAATAATAATAATAATAATTCTATAAAGTTTCACACTCCTTTGCCATAACTGTCTGCCATGTTTTCTGGCTTTAATAAATATAGCAGCAACCTGTCGGGGCTGGTATTTTTCATGAGATTGGATTTATTGATTGGTTTGATGGCGTGACTCCTCCAGTCCAGAGGTGAAAGTGCCCTTGAGCTGAACACCTAATTGTTCCAGGTGCCGTCCATGTTGGCTGCAGCACCAAGAGACAAACTGTTAAGAACAGCAATCTATTTACCACCAACTTTCAGAGAACTGAATATCGACTGGTGGGCGTATTAGTTGGAGACAAATGTCAGCAGTGACCTGAGATTATGCCAACAAATCCTTCAACTAAATGATCATCGCTGCTGTTTGTTCCTATAATGTCTAAAACAACCTGAGTAACTGCTCCTCATGTTTCCACATCAAAATACCAGAATTATGAGGAGGTTGGTGGCGTGGACCCAACTTTCTACTAGAAGACTGGAGGTTTAAAGTTGTCTGGCAGAATTTCTTTTTCACCTACTATTTTTGTATATTTCAGGACCAAAACATCTTGTTTAGCTATAGGAAAAGCTCACAGCCTGGAGTAAAATCCACCCTTTTTTTCCCCAAATTCTGCTCTCGGTAGACGTAACAAAGGCAATGCCATTTGTACGTGCACTTATTCACACCTTTATTCAAATGTCCACCAGAGGTCAGTTTACTCTAAAATGTATCTATCCAAGTCACGATAACAACTTTTACAAATTATGGTTTAAATATATATTACCCCATTTCCTTTTTCGTATCGTGAAAGAAGAAAGAGACACCGATGAAGAAATCACTGACCGCACTAAGCTCCTCCGAGCCCAAACCCTCGCCCCCTCCTTCTTTTCTCACACAGCAGCCAAAAAGGCAGAAGCTCAGAGGCAGGCTGTTTGCTGCTTCAGAAGCACTGTTGCTATCTATTTTTAACCATGAAGCTTGTGTACTGGACACAGTCAGCTCCGTGTATTTTTTAGTACTGAGCTTTGGCTTTTGTAACACAACACTTTTAACCTGTGTTTCCCACTCTGCCAATGAAATAAGAGAGCTTCTGCTGTTCTAGTAGACAGCCAGGCCTCTGCTTAACAACAATGAGCCCCGTCGAGGGCCTTGATTTATTATTTTTACATTAGTGCTGCATATGCACAGAGAGTATTTTTTAAATCTGACTATTGAGGGGAATGAATTTGAATTTTTATTTTTATTTTTGCCACAAACATGCTTGCACGCATACATGCATGCCACGCCCTTTCATGCTTTAGATCATAAAGAGTTTATTAAAGGTATGATAAATGACATGCAACAGCAAAAAAACATTCATTCTCAGGGGAGGGGACTGAATCTCACATTAGCGTGCCCTTTTCATGTTGTCATCTACAGTGCTTCTGCAGCTGCTTTTAATTGTGCTGCTGCATATGCAACATTTCTCCTTCTGCATTGTCTTATTTCTATAGTTCTGGCGCAGGTTAGATAAAGGGAGAATGGGGCAGGAAAAATGCAGGGAATTTGCCAAATGACTCTAACTGTGGGTAATGATTAAGGGTGTTCCTTGAAACCTTATCAAAGTCAAGCCTGTTTGTATTATTTAGCTGTGTTGGATCTCAAAGGAGTTGCTTGTCAGCAAATGTGTACAGCAGCTCCAGATTTGAGAGAGTCATAGCAGCTCGGTGCCACACTGGTGGCATGGGTAAGTGTGCTGTGATGTCTGTGTGAGGTACATTACGGCCCTTTCCATCTAAATGGAAGTGTTGGTTATGGAGTCTGTTTTTGTCTTTAAATTACTTTTTAAACTCAAATGTTTCCCATATTTTTTTTCCAGTTTGTTTGTATTACAGTAATCCACATCAATAGGCTGGCATCAGAAACAAAGACAACATGGAATCCTCTCAGCTCTTCGGTGCACAAATAATAGGAGCTATACAAACTCATTTTGTTTATTGGTTTGATTTATTAATTTATTTTTTTGGTCTTTACTCTGTGCCTGTAACAATGACTGTCTTAGTGCAGCTTTTAAGAATAGGCTTATGTGTTTCTAGCTGAGAGGGGCAAAACTGCAGGAAAGTTTGACTTTTCTCACTTTTTATAGTCAGAGGTCGTATCACAGGTCCAGAACAGAAACCTTGGGAATGTTGGGAGCCCCTTTTATGAAGCCCAAGTTTTAGCATCATACCATTACCATCTTAATTTATTGAAGCCAGAAGTAACTACATTTGAAATGCTAGGTCATCAGCTAAACCTGGCAGCCATTGTTATCTGCACCCATAGCTAATGAGACCTGTGCCAGGCTATCATTTTTGGAGGGGGCATTTTGGGCATTTTACCTTGGGTTCTATGGAAATTGACTCACTTTTGCAAACTCTAGTTTGCAGTTTGGGAAGGATGCATCAGAAATCAGAAGGTTTATGTTTAGGGGAGCAATATAGGGTTCAGTGAAGGGTCAACCTGTTGTCAAGAATCAGGCCAGACCACCGGCCGCAAACTGGCAACATGCAGATGCTGCCTTTCATTCCCTCCATCAGCTTTGAATGAATAATGTTTAGAAGTTGCCAGCTTCATTTTGGAGCACCAGATCAACTGTAATGCCAGTCACGTTCTGACCTCTCTGACTGCCTCTTTGCTTCTCACCTATTTCAGTTTCTGTTGTACCTTCGTCTCTTTTGTTCTCCTCTTTTAACATATTTCCCATTCATTTGTTCTTTCATCTCTCTTTCTCACAGACAACTGGAAGAATGCCAAATTCTTCAGAGAGGCCAGATATGAGTGACTTTGCACTCCAGTCTGTCTCGAGGTGGACAGGTGGGTGGAGGCACGTGATTCTTCTGCTGACAGATCACAACAAGCCGTGAAAAATACAAAGAATATGTTTTGGCATTCACTGTGGCAAATTTAACATGAAAAAAATATCAGAAGATCTCACTGGGAATGAAAAACGCACCAGAAATAAGCAAAAATGGGACAAAATCGTTGCTGTATTAACCCCACCCCTTTTATTTGGGCCAGAAAAAGAACACGTAAGACGTGTCCTGAGGTGACCTAAGAGCAATAGCAAACTTCCTCTAATGTTTGGTGCTTTGAGATATATAGATATATATATTTAAAAAACTGTATAGTTCTGTGCTTTTTAGTTTCCTGTTTTACACCGAGGCAAACACACAAAGCTACACTGTGAAATGCTTACACACACACACACACACACACACACACACAGCTACAATCCCATTTAATCACAAGAATCCGGACCGGGAGCATTCCTGTCGCATGCAGTTAGCACCATTTGCTTATTAGAGCAAACAATGGTACCTGTCAATTTCATTTTCATGAGCTCAAAGATTACAGAGCAATGTGCTTATCCCCTGTATCCAGTTCAGCGCACTGCAATTTCTCTGCTTTCCCACGTCTAATGTCTGCTGTATGTGAGTTAAGCAAACTGATTATCTGATGCTCTGCTGATCTTTCCCATTGAGTGCTGCTGCTACATAAACTTGTCTCTGAAACAATAAAAGTAGTCATATGTAATCCACCCGAACAGGACAGTTCTTGCTATTGTTTGATGGCACTTTGCCGAGGTGGACGGCATCTCTCAGTTCCTCATTTATTATTGCAGTACCATTACAGAGGAGCCTCTGTTCGGACCAGCTTTAATAACCTGCGCCACCTGAAAGACTGCAACTGCTTGGCCATTACTAAATCTATGCTGACTCAGTATTGTGAACTCTATGAGCATCACTTGAAAAATGATTAATGACACATAATTGCAACAAATGTGCACAGTATGCTGACATAAATTATACATTGTCTGCAGCGTAATTCTAGTACACTTTGAATATTTAGTGCAAGTAGCCCTAGCATTTTTTTTAAACCAAAGACACAAATGTAAACACAAAACCAAACCACTTAAAATGTACCATGTAATGTATACATGTAGATGTGTATCCATGAATATTAATGTACCACATATGTAGACCTTCACTGCAGAGCTGGATTAAAGGGCTACTGACAGTTGTTTCTATGGAATGCCTGCAGATGCACCGGCATTGTATTTGCATGTAAGTAAGCGGAGAAAAGGATTGTTTGAGCTTGTTTGTGCAATATCTCAAATTTATGTGTGTGCATTTCCAGGTGGAGGAAGGAGGGGGCAGTTTGCAGCAGGAGACCAGAGAAAGAAATGAAGGAAGCGGGAAGGAAATGACCAACGCTTGCTCTCTGAAACTGCTAAACTGCCACTCTCTCTTTACCATCCTGTATGGAAACCTGGATACACACACACACGCACGCACACACACACACACACACAGGCTGTTGTTGTTGACTGCAATACAAAACACAGGATCTGAGATACAGGATGATAAAGAACATGGAGTGCAAACAGAAATGAAGAGCACACAATCAGAGAGACAGCAGGAGAAAGAGGCAGACTGTTTTGCAGATGAATTTTAAAAGAAAAAAAAAGTCACAAAGAAATGGGCAGAAAAAAAGGAAGTTAAACTACACCAGAAAGGTTAAATAGCCGTTTGATACTTGTATTCACCAGAGTTCTATTTCTTTCTATGCAGAAAACCATTCAGCAGTCATTTTGTCAGAGTCAGCATCACATTTTTCAAACAGCTGTCACCTCCTTTTGCAAGTAAGCTCTTGACCATCAAGACACTGTCAAATGTGAACTCTTGCACACACACACACACACACACACACACAGAAGATTATTGAAATTTCTCAGCTGAGCACATGCCAAGTAAAGCATTTCTGCACATTCACTTAGAGCAAGGCAGTGTAGGAAGCCAGTTATTCCACACTGATAACCCACAGGGCAGCGGGCTGGAGTGGCGACATAAACATCGCTGTCGCCGCCACAACACGACGGGCCGGGATCAGACGGCACCCGGAGATGTCTCCTATTGTTCGCCTGAGTCGGCCTGATCAGCAGCGTTCGCAGTTAGAATTTCTCGTTGACCTTCGTGTTCACGGCAAGCATGATTCATCTGCAGAAGCCGACACAAAAACAAGAAAGGAATGCCATGGGAAGGTCAAAGATCACTGCAAGAATGGCATTTCCAGGTTTGTTATCATACTTTCACATAAATGTGCTTAACACGTGCTAAGCAAACACGCGCAAAATAAACAAACCAACAAACACGCACGTTTGACGTGCTGAAGGAGAGGGATTGTTTTGTGTGTGTGTGTGTGTGTGTGTGTGTGTGAGAGAACATATTTGGCAGAGAATGTGGAATGTGGATAGCAAGGTGCATCCACAGAATGTGTACAGACAGTACCAGTCAAAAGTCGTGTCCAAACTTTTGACTGGTACTGTATATGCACAGACTGTTGGTACAGTTAACCAAACAGCAGCTTCTATTGCGTGTCAGATTCAGCGTGCTCCAAAATAAATATGCACCTCAAACACAGATCCAGTTCCTGCTCTCAGCAATGCAAAGCTTAAACCTTAAAAATGTACACAGGTGACTCAGTGGGGACTGGCTTGCCTTTCTAGCAGCCTTAAATCCCCATTTAAGAAAATGCATTTTTGTGGCTGCTGGTTTATCTCGTTTGTATCCTTCAGTCAGGCTGTGTTTATGTCTTAGGGCACAATTACCCTTTTAATCTTCATCTGGGTGTGGCACCAACTAAATATAGTACATTTCATTTTGTGCTACAACAGAGGTACATTTTGTGTCACGTGACTATTTGGCACATAATAAAAAGCCATTGAATGATAAACTGTAGAGAATGTCAGGCATTTTGGACATACCCACAGATATAAACTGACACCCTATAATGGTATGTGCT
Organism: Cichlasoma orientale; assembly: GCA_034780415.1. Classification (NCBI taxonomy): domain Eukaryota; kingdom Metazoa; phylum Chordata; class Actinopteri; order Cichliformes; family Cichlidae; genus Cichlasoma; species Cichlasoma orientale. Next base: position 161,176 of record JAVDPK010002998.1, on the reverse strand, counting down.
GGTTGTCGAACTGAAAGCCTGTTCTCTTCTACTAGTTAATAAAAGACAAAGTGCAACCTTGTTGTAAAAACCTGCTGGTCTAAGCACACAATGTGAGGTTGTTCTTTCACATGAAAAATCCCCCGATGAAGTGAGAGAGTTTTATGTTCTTGGCAGCTACAGCGGATGATAGAATGAAAAAAAAGCATTTGTTCTTGAAATGGTGGAATTACAGTCCTGGCTACCCTCCGGTGTTTCAAAAGGAACATGGAAGGTGTAGCAGTGAAATACGGTAAAATTGTAAAATACAAGTGAAATACAAGTGAAAGACCACATGTACTGCCACTTTAAGGTTTACCTTCAGGCCGGCTAAGCCAAGTGGCAAACTGGACATAGCAACAGCCAAGGGCACTGTGCATTTCCTAGACTGTGTGTGGCTCGTGAGACCTGATGACATGCTAATTCCATGGAGACAGCGTTGTAGGGAGGGGGTGAGATTACTGTCTAGCCGTGGAAGTCCAGCAAGGTTGCTCTGTTGTTTCCTGCAGCTCATGGGCTGTGTCTTAAGAGGTTTTAAGAGGCTTGGAAAAGATGAGCTGCCATCTGGCTAGATCTTCAACAGCCAGCCACAAATGGTTGGTTGAGAATATGTCGACACTGCTGATGTGCCGTGACGCGGCAGAGGACTGCTGCTGACTCCAAATCATGTTTCTCCCACCTAGGAGGAGACTGGGTAGCGATGGAGTATAAATATTAATATTTATATTAAAAGCTGTTTAAAATGCTGTTCATTTTGGTTGAGAGCTGGTGACTCCAAACAGCATGCCATATGATTCACATCACTTTCATACACGTTAAACCGTTCAGTGACTCCTCCTGTCCGATCAGTCTGGGCATCATTTGTCAGCCTGGAAGAGATCCCTCCCATCAGCGTCCTGGTGGGAGGGACTGAGGGGACAGGTGGATCCAAACTATGTCAGAAAATGCCCCCCCAGCATAGTATAGCTACTACAGCCCCTCACTGCTGGGGTCATGTACACAGTGTGAGGTATTTGTACTAAGGAGTGCCTGAAAAGCAGTGCTAATGATGGTATTATTTGGGTAACTACAATGAATAGTATAAAGCACCACATAATCTGACATCACTCTTTTCTAAAGAGTGTTTTAATTGTAAAACAATAGAAAACTTAAAGTAGTTGACATTATATTGAATAAATGTTACTTCATTTTAAAACTCTTCTGCTTTGCTATTTTTTTTTCCAGGGTAATAACAACAAAGACACAAAAAAAACCTAAATGATAATGAGTACTTTTCCCATCAGTAGAAACTATAAACCAGAAACAGGGAATTTTACTGACGGTGCTCCCAGTTTGCATCATCAGTTTTGCAGGGTTGCGGCTGTTTAGTTTCACATGCCACATCACTGTCAAGCGCAGTCCAAGCCCTGAAGGGAGAAAGAAAGTGCAGGCACGTGGCCTTCACCCTACCAGTCCGCTCACATCTCTCAAAGGCCCACACAGTTTGCAAACACTTCACTTGTCTTTCCTAAGCTGCTTAGGCTGGTTTACATATAAAATGGAAAATATTGATATACCCAGGAAAGCTGCACCCACACTGTCAGTCAATGTTCTGTCTGTCAGGCATGCAGAATATGAGTTAGTGACGCCAACTCTTTTGGCTGGTTTGAGGAAATCTGATTACATGATACGTTAAGTCCAAAATCCATGTGACATTCTGAGATCAAACTTTACAAAGCAACAGTTTACAGTGTGACCACACAGCTGTGTGGCATTATGTGGCATTTTTCTCGTTTTTATTTTAGAGTGATTATAAGGCAGGCGTGGGCCAACAGCTTATAAAGAGATGAAATTCATATCGAGCAGAATTGAGTTCAGCTTGTTGGTGCAGCCCGCCACAACAGCCCCAGTTTCTCATGGCACCCCTTGGGAAAATTAATTGCCCACCCCCGTTCCAAAGAGTGGTTTCCAGACAAAGGGAAAACAGATACACAATGCTAGGGTTTCTGTGAACAAAAGACTCAGTTTTCTGTTCTTGCAGTCAGACACATGGTTTTGGTAGCCTGCCCACAGCGGCGATACTTAATACCACTCTCTTCATGAGGTATCTTCTCACCTCCTGATCATGGGAATAGGGTGAGCAGGTCAGTGATTACAAACAGCCTCAACCCCATAAGCTCGTGACATCAAACTAATACATGTAGGTGAAAGGCAGTCACTTGGAAAGTGCTCATGAGCAAGGCATTTAGCCCCCTCAAGTCACAGAACTGATAACTAATGATGATTGTATACTAAAAGTGTTTCTAATATTTTGTCCACAGTCAGTGATATATATTGAGCATACATTATCTTATATATATTATCCCTGTGCAGTTACAGTAAAAATGCTTTTCTTTATGACACCTTTATCTTTACATACAATAAACTCATTAGACCTTTGGTCATGCCCAGGCCGACTATTGCTCGGCTTTGGGCTGTCTGTAGGATACCTTTGGACGTCAAATGAAGAGGCAGTGATCCCATCTGACAGTGCTAGTCTGTCGATACCTGGTGGCAGCATGTCTGTACACAATACACTGCAAAGAATTGATCTAAATACAGTGGTCAGGATCTATCAGTGGTGTTGGGTATTAACAGATTGCATGTAATCAGGGTTGAGTGATCAGGTTACAAAACGTGAGTAACTACACAAACTAGCCATGACAGTGAAACCACCTGCCTAACATTGCGTAGGTTGGCCTTCTACTGTCAGAACAGCTGTGATCCTTCACAACATGGACGCAGGCTCTCTGGGTGTGTTTGGTTGAGGATGGAAGGTCTCCATGGATCAGTGTGATTAACCTGCAACAACACAATGTAATAAGATGCTGTTGTTGTATCTGTCCGTGATTTAATTACTCCGGGATATTTGAAACGATATATCCCTGGATTTTATTAACATTGGCAAGAACGACCAAAGTACTGAGATTAGAATAAATTTTTTGTATTACATCAATAATTACAGAAAAAAATCCATGCAATTTGTATTCAGACAAGAAGACTTTTTAAAATAATTTATGTGCAGTTTAAAGCACAGACATCCGGAGCATACAGCGAAGCCTTTAGTGCTTTGATAATCAAATGTCATGTGTCGAGATAACAGGCATTCATAAAAATCCAGGTAGGAATTTTTATAGTAGTTCAAACCTTTACGCTTTGAGTTTAGTATGAAATATACCAATACATTTATGCGCTGTCTTCCATTGCTGTGGCACCGGTGTCTGAAGAGTTCCTGTCAGCAGATAAAAGCCCCTCCAAAAACTAACAGGTACACTCACTCATGTGCACATCCACACAAAGAAACATGTGCATCCTATGGGACGAAGCCTGAGACATGAGGTGTTGGGCATCGCACCTGTTTCCTGCCTGGATTTGAAACAGGAAAATTACACATGTGGATTTCACCGAAGTTTCCTCATATTTGGACAGATCTGAAAAACAGGCTGCAGTATCTGGTGAATAAAGTTTCGCAAAGCCTACTTGCTATGCTGTTTGCTCAGTGAACATAAAAGAAGAAAATACCAAGATTTGAGTGAGGGGGATAGATGTACCTTCAGCCTCCCTCTACACAAAGCATGCTGATGTGTATCTCATCAAAACACCCAAAAACACTCCCAAATCTCATTCTGGATTCTGCTTTTCTGCTCTGTCTGACTGAGGGTCACCCCATGATTTTTTTTTTTCTCTCTTTCTCCTCTGTTATTATTCCATTTCCTCCCTGTGAACGGAAAGACCAAAATAACCCTGCTGAAATCTATGGCTCTCCAGGGGCAAAGCCTTTGTGTTGGAGCAAGTGGAAAACAAGAGCAGCGGTGGCTGAATGGGACACTGCAAGATCTAGAGTTTCAAGGCCTCCTGGGGCTCGGTGCATAGATACAGACACGGGTCATTACATGATCAGACTGTATTGAGACCAACTGGGAAGTGTCATGCAAGACACTGAGCTTGTACAATTCAAGGAGGAAATTTTAAGCTGGATTCTTATTTGAGGCTGAATGACAAGGTGCAGGTGAAATATTCTGCAGGTACCTGCAGCAGTGTATGTAGTGAACTAAGACTGGTGTGGTTAAGATTGTTTTTCAGAGAAACAAATCTGTTCTCCCATGCAAGCGGTGTTTACTGCCAAACACCCAACTATAAAACTGAGATTGCCATCACTACACAGTGGTTCATTAGGAGACATTCAAGAGGTAGGCACAAGATCCCTTCATGATGCCCAGAGAATGAAAATTATTAGTGGGGTTCATGTATAAATTTGGGCCTGCATGTATACTTTTGACCCTGCGTGGATTAGATAAATTCCAAATACATTAAAACTTGTGCAACCAGTTCTTGTTTTTTAAAATCATTAAAGATGTCTGCTGTACAATCATTCCACCCTGGACAAAAAAACAGTTCAAAGAAATCATTAAAAGCTCAAAATGATCATGACATTCATGCCCGTGATGAGTGTACGCAAACATCTGACCACAATGGTAGATGTATTTGATGTATTAGTATTTCCACTGCGCCAAAGTATTAGCTTGCAGAGCCTCTGGTTTGATTCTAAACCCTTCAGTCAGGACCACCTTAGTCAAAAGGTTAAATCCATTCATAACTCTGGTGTGACTCTGATCTGGTACATTGTGTGTACATGTGTGACAAGTTTAAGGCAGGAAGAGAAGGAAAACAGAGCAGCCGTTAAAGACAAAATGACACAGACATAGCATGAAAGGGAGGAGCTGTATTGGAGGTGGGCTGCAAAGCAGCTTGCAGAGACAGTCCCTGCAGGCATGTTGGAGCAATTTAAACAGCACAGCTGTTAATCTCATATAATATAGGGCATCAGCTGATGTGGGGTGAGTTTGAGATCAGCTGTTATCAGCAACTGTATGAACTTAATTTCGTGTCCAGCCTGAACGAACATTGTGCTTGATTTTTTTGTTTACCAAAGAAAAAGTATTTTTAGTCTACAGCTACAGCTTGGGTTGTATAATCCAACATACCAGGCCCCAATGAGTAAAGTTTCTGACATCCATCTGAATGTTTTACAGGCACACTGTTAATGGATGCATGTTCTCAGCCAAGCACGTCTGTCTTTGCCCCAGCTACACCTTAGTCGGAAACGTTGAAATGTTTCTAACCCCAAGTGAGGAGCAAAAAGTGCATACACACTTGGTTCACTTGCATGCAGATGTCAGATTCAAGCTAATGAGATCTGACACTCTCATGACAGTGGAGTTCTTTCTCTATTATTGTCTGTCTCTGTCTTTCTAGCACACTTACCCATCATCCTGCAAATATCATAGATGGAATGTGACACTGACACTACCTGACACTGTCTACCTGTAAAGACAGCAGTCAAAACACATCATCTTGCTCAGAAACAGACCAACAAAGTTCGCCACAGCTTTGCTTCCATGTCTGCCGCACCTAATTTTATGTTGTGTGCAACATGACCTTCAGTAGTGGTTTCTGTAATTGAAGAGTGTGATAATTATACACCCTTATGCTACAAATAGTATTCTCGTGCATCCAGATCCCCATTACCTGCCCCCAGTTCTTAGATACAGTCTGCATGCAACAGCTAAAAATGAGCTGAGGGCATGATGGCTCATGTTCCTCTCTGCCACAAAAAACCTCGAGATGTTGTTTCCACCACCAAGCAAAGGTCAGCATCGCTCTGCGCTCTGATTCAGCCCGTCTGACGTCTCTCACGCTGCTGGTGTAATCAGATCCAGGCCCACTATCTAACAGCGCTGATGCTTTCCCAGCTCTTCTCATGCATTATAGATGAATGGATTTTGTAGCGTGGTTTAAAATTAAGCTGTGTAGCGGCCTGGCACCGGTGGTGATCTGGTACAGGGATGGCCTGCGGCGCCATTCAAATAGGAGATAATTGGGAAGCTCTGCTCTTCTGTGACTGTGTCAAGCCAGACCCAGACTGCCAGGTCCATTTATTATTTGTCTGGGAATAGCTGGGAGTACCTAAAAATGTAAACAGTAAATTATATTATACACACACTGAATTATCCCGGTAAATTATAGTGTACAGATAAATTTTGATAAAGGGCTTTCAAGTGTTGACATTGTGCAAGCACAGAGGAAAAACACATGCTGTGTACCCACTGAACCCTGTGGGATACTTCTGTATACAGCGTTAGAAAGCAACTTCACTCAGGTATTGTGCAGTTTTATACTACTTTCTGCTTCTGCTTTCAGAAATAATACTGTACCTTTCACTGCACTACATGGCATTCCATTTACTTTATGCACAAAACTTAATCTGAGGACCCTGAGTCCTCATATAGGGACATTTTTCAGCCCCTTGTGACTTTATTCTGCATAAGTATGCTGTAAAATAAACCCACTGTTCCCCATGTACGTGTTTTAAAAATTACTTTCTGTTCAAAGCTAATTATAAGTTTTTATATATATATATGTATATACTCATCAGATCGAACTAATCCCAAATAGGTTGGAGAAATTAAAAATGCACCTCAATCAAGAGCTCGGGTCTCAGGAGGTTAAAAATAAACAGAAACACACTTGGCTTCTGTGTTAGGGACAGAATTTTCCTGAATTTGCAGCCATCTGATCTATGACTCACATGTCTGAGAGTAGGTCAAACACCTGAGCGTTGGTTCAAAGGAAAAGAAAAAGTGGCAAGTGAACATCCTCTAAACTATCAGACACTCAGCTTTCTCCCTTGGCAGCTTGAAACGTGTCCTGCACCCTCTTGTCGTGAACAAAGACTCTCAAGCCTTTAATTGTGTGAAAAGGCTGGCTTCACAAGTGGCTGATTTCCAGGTAACCTGGGAGATTGGGGGACTGCAATTGCTATAGCAGAGATGGAACAGCAAGAAAGGTTGTATGAGAATGTAGGTCAGAGAGAACCATTCAAACATCCATAAGCACACTAAGCAGCTGCAAAAGGCAGGAGCAGCAGACAAACAGCCTTTTGCTCTGTCTTGTGTGTTTTTGTGGCCACAGCGCTGGCTCTCCTCTAATTACATGACGCTGGGCACATGCTGGTGATGTCATTCTGTCTTTGCAAAGTAGCAGGTGATTTCCATGAGACTGCATCTGGCGCGAACAGGCCATGAGATCGCATGAGGAACAGAAACTAACTATATGGCTTTCTGCTCTCTCTTCCTATTTCAGCTCACCATTTGGCAAACCGCAAATAAGACAACCACAGTCTCAATTTAGTGAGTGTGTATTTGTGTACCTGAAAGTGCATCAATTTATAATGAGACACTGGAAAGCTCACTTTATGACTCACCAGCCGCTGACAGAAATACACGAACTTTCTCTCTAGATTTCATCCTTTATTTGTTTTCCAGTGAATACCTCATCTGTGTGTTACTGTCTGTCCATATGACAATCGACCTCCTCTGGGCCACAGAGAGCTTGGGTTTTCTCTCATCATGTCTTATTCTGTCCTGTTTGTGTTCAGCAGCGGTGCTGGTGCCATTAGTGAGAGTGGAGAGCTGTTGCTCCAGAGCGTACTCTGTGGGTCTGGGCTCTTCCCCTCGCCCCACAACACTGATGGCATCCATGCATCAGTATCTGTGTGTTCGAGTTTATAAGATCCGATCTGACTCAGCCGGGGAGGAGCAGTGTGGCATGTGCAAGGGGCTGCCGCTATCTGTAAAATGGAAGCGACAGCGATATTTAATAACACGTCTTCCAGATTTAGAGCTGGTGGCTCAGTCATATCCTTCACTGACCACAGGTCACATGTATGAGCATGAGAGGTGATTTTGTGTCTTTGCTACTATGACTGTCACATATTGGGCTGGCTGCTGTGCCTTTAAGAGAAGGAAGTTATTTCATCCTTTATCAGTGATACTTTCATTTAGGTGAACAGATAATGCAGATTATCTGATTTTAGTAAGCAGAGCAAATAAGAATGAAATGCACCCACTAGCTCAAATACGTGAGTCTACATACCTGTCACGTATTTCAGCATATAGATCTGTACTGCTCTCAATTCTATCTGTTGTGTCTCAACAAAGGAGAGCTGAAGTAAAAGTAAATACTAAAATCAGTTGGAATACGCTACTGAAGGGCCTCTGGTGCTACTCCTGCCATGTGATGTTCTCACAGCTTGTTCTATCGGTGACGTCTGTGTGTGTGGCCTACCTTCCCTTGGGCCAGCCAGAATGAATGGGCCTTCAGTACCTTAACTAAATAACTTCTACAGCCTGAAAGCAATTTGGCAAAAAAACAGGGGGATAAAGATCGACTTAAAGGATATTAAATGAAATAAGCATTTACAACAACAACACCAACAGTTTGGCGGTAACACTGATAATACCCATGACAAGTTCAGGGTTGTGCTTTTTAGCCTCCATGTGACTTTTATTCAGCAGTGCAAATCTGACCTCATTTTGAGACTCTCAAGGTAAACCCCCACTCATATTAGAGAGCACTGAAAAAAAAAGATGGCCTACTTATATTTCAGCATAAATCAGCATAAAACGTTCCTTTAATTCCTTTTTTTATTGATATTTCTTTGAATTTCACATAACAAACCACATATATATATATATATATTTTAAAAAATAACATTTATATTTAAAACATCTTGCTTTACATCTTAATATATAAAGGTATTTTTTTCTTTTGCACAGCAAAGATAAGACACTTATGTTTCAGACAACATACCAGCAAACATTTGTACATGGTAGTCAACATAATACTTCAATGAAGTCGCAACAGTGCAAAATAAAACGATGAAGGAGCAGGTGCCCTGATGGGGACTGTAAGGAAGCCTGATGAAGAACAAAAGTGTTTGTTTTGTTTTTAAGGGAATGTTTGGGAGGGCTTGGATCACAATGAGCATTATACAGAAAAAAAAATGCCATGTTCAAGTGAGAAAAAACGTCAAGTAAACAAGTTCGATGCTACAACAAATCCTCTTAAACAAAAGAGATGGAATTAGTGCCGTGCGTCTTAAGGCGCACCGGGATTTTGTCGTTAAAGCTGTCCCTCAAACAGGCATGCTTTGTTTGTTTTTTCTTTTCATTTTTTCACTGTGTTTACACAATCTTAGAACTTAGTTCGGAAGCCTAATTGTCTTCTTGTTTTGCCCCAAATTGTGTTTCTATCGTCTCAATTAGTCTCAGTGGCACAGATCAAACAAGCACTTTGTAACCGTTTCTCATGGAGACGTCGTAGCTCAACAAAAGAGTGCGCTACAAGTGCCCGGAAATGCCCAAAGTTATTCAGGCAATTTCTTGCACCTTTACCTCCTCAAAGCCATTAATTAGTGGTGGCGGCTCCTGGTTGCTTTCTATGGAGGATTCGCTCCCTGTGCTCTCACCAGAGAGGAGTCTGGTAACTCTGAGGTCGGCTTTCAGCGTCTGCACGTCGTTTCCTATGCTCATCTCTCCCAAGTCATTAATAATTTGAGTCAACTCTTGTTTGCCATTGGCAACACAATCACGGTCCGTGTCCAGAATGTCCTCACACTCAAAGTGCATTGCTTTCTCCTCCTCTTCCTCCCCCACCAGGTCCTCTGTGATAGAGCCCAGCTTTGGTGCACTCCGGCTGCGCTCCACCGGGGGCTTGTAGTAACACTGTCCGTTCAGCAGCTTCCTGAGGGGCACCAACGGGATAGTTTGTTCCCCTATGAGCTGCTGCTGCTGGTGCCTGGCATCGTCCCTCCGTTTAAGTCTTTTAAACTCGGCCAGGGCTGTGGCCGAGGTCTGGTACAGAAGCAGCGCCATGGCCTTTGCCTTCTCTGGCTTGGACACCAGCACTGCGTGGCAGCGCAGCATTACTGCCTTATGTTTCATCTCGTGTCTATAAATCCAAGCGAAAATCTTGGGTAGTCGTGGATCCGCGACACAGTAGGTTATCCGGTGCAGCAAGTACAAGTGTCCAGGTCTCCTGGCCTTATCATCCACATGCACCATGCGGATGCCCTGCGAGCTGATGGTCAGCCTCATCTTGGTGCCGTTCTTGCCCATCTCACTTTTGCCCCAGATCTTGCTCACCGCCACGTCCGTGCAGCCGTCTCCTTTGGACTGGATTGTGGTGGCATTCCCCAGGTAGAGCACCGTGTACGTGGGGTCCTCGCTGGTGATCTTCAGCTTTTTCCTCTTTGACTTGAACATGCTGCCCACCCTGTTGAGTGCGCTTTCGGGGCAGGACTTGGCGAAGGAGGTGAGCGCGGAGTAGTTGAGACTCACCGCATACCCCTTCTGCTTGGACTGCTTGTCTTCCTCAATCAGGTCGAACTTATTCTTCTTCCAAGGCAGCATTTTATTGCTGTTCCCAGTCAACAGCAGCACTGAGAGAGAAAGGAAAACAACTTTTTATTACTACTAAATCCTAGAAGCGTTTTACTGCCTGTCAGGTCATGTATGAGCTACTCTACGTGAACTAAACGCAAAGACACCGTACTTTATCTGTCCGTCCTTTGAAGCGCTCCTGTCCATTGCAATATTGCCCGTGTTATGCCATTGTAGTGCTAAGTACAGTCTGCTGTAACTGCACGCGATGCACAGATTATATACGGGGACAAACCATCTCAGCATGACTGTAGGGGGCGGGCTGAACCAAGTGAGAAGATCCAGTACCTGTTAGTGCAAACTGTTCACATTTACTTGTAGTTTTCTGCGCTTCGACACCTTTTTGTATACAATAAAGATGAATTATATTTAAATAAATGAAAACCTCTATTGGTATGATGAATGGCTGTTCAGGTTTTACTCAAGAATTACGAATTTAATTAAACATTTAATAACAAACGTTTATAATACTAGTTTTAAAAAAAAATATCTGTTAATATTCGTAGGGGAATATATGTATGTAAAGTGACGATGAAAATAAGTTTATAATTCTGTTATAAAATATCAGCTGAATGCGAAGACACAAATCCACATATTTTTTCTATCCTGTGATTTTGTTGTAGCATTTCCATCCACAGCAAACGAGAAGACGTTTCTGCCGCTTTTTTAATGCTAGAAGTTAATTAAAAGATTTGTTACATTATTTTCAAAAATTGAATTTGTTTACAAAGATTTACATTTAAATTGATTAATTAATCCATAATTAACAGCCTCTTATAGCACACTCGAATTAGACTGCAGAAGACATGTCAGCTCTTTATTCATAGATGGTAGTGTCGGTTCTCTGCTGCCCCCTTTTGGTTTTGTTCGGAAGTGAGTTTTTTTTTTTTTTTTTTTTAAATCTTGTCAATGTTTTTGTGTGGAAGCGCCGGGTTTATGTCTTATGTATGTATTGGGTTGTTACTTTGCAAAACATAGCACAAACATTTTTTTCTTCCTCCCTTTTTTATATGAATTCAATCTATTTAAATTCTTCTTCTTCCAGCTGCTCTATTAGGGGTCGCCACAGAAGATCATCTGCCTCCATCTCACCCAATCATCACTCCTCTGTCACACCAGCCCTCTGCATGTTCTCCTTCAGCGTATCCATGAATCTTCTCTGAGGACTTCCTCTTTTCCTCCTGCCTGGCAGCTCCATATTCATTATCCTTTGTCCAGCATCAACTATCCCGCCTCTGCACATGTCCAAACCATCTCAGCCTCGCCTCTCTGCCCCTTAGATATACTCATTTTTAAACCTGTCCATCCTGGTCACCATAGACATATGTCTATGCTGATCACGCCCAAGCATGATACACAAGGAACTCATGTTGTTACTGTCCCTGTTTCTTCAGAGCATATTTAACAGCTGAGCGCGTAACAGGAATGTACCACACGTACACTACCGCCTGTATTTACAATACAAATGAGTAGACAATGCATCTCAAGGTTTTAGAGTTTAATTTATTATTAGTAATATTAAGGGTAGATGTTTATAAAATACAGGGTAGATGTTTATAAAATACGATGGCTTCTAAAGCCCAGCAAAATCTAACTGTCCGGATGTGTGACTCGTTTGGTTTGTCCCATTTCCGGGTTTTAAGACAACAAGGCAACAGGCAGTGCACATGGGTGTCTGACTGGATCTAATACGCCACAGTTTTACATTCCTTTTGTATTCTGTGAAGTGACAGCATCCGAGGTTATTATGGGCAAGAAGAAGGCAGGCGGAGGAGGCGGACTGGGCAGATCTCTGATCAAGGAGAGGCTCCAGGCAGGCCGGGGAAACAAGAGGGGAGACTCTTGGGTATGACATGGTCTCTTTTAGCTTGTGTTAAACGTGCTCAGATGATCGCAGATGTAGTTATGGGACGCTTCGTAGTATTTTAACTACCCCGAAACAGTTATGGCCCAGTTTTAAATGGCAGAGCTGGAGCTGGTTGCGCCAAACTGCTAAGCTGCTATTTGGCGATAATGTCCCAGTGAGAGCTGCACTGTTTAATCTTGAAGCTTTTTCACTAGTACTCACTGCAGTCCAAACTAATGTCATCTCCTTTTTCTTTACATTTTCAGCTCCACACCAGTGAACTGAATGATGGCTATGACTGGGGGCGGCTGAACCTGCAGTCGGTGACAGAACAAAGCTCCATGGATGACTTTCTGGCCACAGCTGAACTGGCAGGAACAGAGTTTGTTGCAGGTAAGTAGCACCTTGATTAACTCATGTTTAATTTTCAGTTTGTCTGTTTGTTCCAGTAAAATATTGTAAATATTTCTCATTTACCAAACATAGAAGGCTACAGTGCTGTGAAAAAGTATTTCCCCCCTCCAGATTTCTTTTCTTTTGCATATTTATCACACTTACATTTTTCAGGTTATCAAACTAAATTTTAATATTAAACAAAAATAACCCAAATAAAAATCTTTAAATGATGATTTCATTTAATAAGGGAGAAAAAGCTTTCCAGACCTCCCTGAAAAAGTAATTGTCTGCCATTTTTGCATCCATGGGAGAGTTCCAAGGCAGTTTTTCACATAGGGGCGGGTAGGTTTGGTTTTAAATCATAATTTTAAACCTACATTTTGTATTTACTCGGGTTATCTTTGTGTAATATTCAAATTTGTTTGATGATCTGAAACATTTAAGTGTGCTAAATATGCAAAAAAACGAAGAAATCAGGAACAGGCCAAATATAGCTTCACAGCATTGTATGTTTGGCCTCCAAGTCAGTCGAGGTTTTTCCTGCAGGGTTTCCTGACTTTACGCAGCTGTTCCCAGTAAGGGAAGCCCCAGTTAACAAAACTAGTAAAATACTAATATCCAGGATGTATATAACTATTATCTAGATCTGCTTTTTTTGGTTCTGCTTCTTATTCTTATTCTTACTTTCATTTTTTTTTCTTGTTTTTTCAGAGAAACTCAATATCAAGTTTGTGCCGGCAGAAGCTCGAGCAGGCTTATTAACAGCTGAGGAGAAAACCAAATTGATGAAGCTGCATGAAGACAACAAACATTTCCTCAGAATTCCTAGACGGTGAATTGAGCAGATGAATATTTACAAGTTCATTTTCTAACCTATTGATATATGTTACATTTATAAGATCTGTTATGTCTTTACTTGTTTCAAGCCCCCACTGGGATGGAAGCACCAGTCCAGATGAGCTTCAGCAGGCAGAGAAAGACAGCTTCTTGGAGTGGAGACGGGCACTTGCACAGTATGGAGTATTCTGGACTCTGAGTCACCTTTGCTATTAAGAATCAATAGTGCAGTTTAGGGATAACTATTGCAAGTAAACTAACCCAAACATTTTCTACAAAATGTTTGCGTTAGCTAGGTGAGCTAGTCTCTATATAAATTAGTCTCTATATAAATTCTTTCTACATTTCCTAAATTTACACCTTATGATACATTTGTGTTGGATTATTGTTGTCACTGATCTAACTAGAAGTGTTCTCTCCGAAGGCTGGAAGAGGAACAGAAGTTAATTCTCACCCCGTTTGAGAGAAACCTTGAATTTTGGAGACAGCTGTGGAGAGTGATCGAGAGGAGGTAGAACCACAATCAACAGTATATTATGTTGCCAGCTCGTGTCTGTCTTTCATAAGGAATCTGGCTTCCTTATGTGATGCTAAAGGGGAAAAAAAAACATTTATTTTTCTTTTGGTTGTTTTATTTTTCTTTCAGTGATGTTGTTGTTCAAATTGTTGATGCCAGAAATCCTTTGCTGTTCAGATGTCTTGACCTTGTAAGTACATTATTTTACTAGCAGGATGATGACGTGAATTCGTTTGCATGTTCAGTAATAATTACATTTTATTTTTATCAACTTGCCTACTTCATTTGTAAGCGTGTGTTTATATCCACCACGAAGCTGCGCTTTTAAAGTATACTGTGGTGATTTTAGTAATTCTCTGTGGTTGTGTGCCACCAGGAATCCTATGTAAAAGAAGTGTCAGAGCATAAGGTGAACATGCTTCTGGTGAACAAAGCTGATCTGCTGACCAGGGAGCAGAGGCAAATCTGGGCCAGATACTTTGAGAAAGAGGGGCTCAGGGCAGTTTTCTGGTCCGCCCTGGCTGAGAGCAACAGGTTGGATGCAGAGGAAAAGGTGAGGGGCTGGAGGCTTGATGAACTCTACTCTGAACTGTGATGCATTTACTTTTTTAGGAAACAGATAACTTATTGTAATCGTGAAAAGTCGCTCTTTAGCATCTTCAGCCTTTAAACCCAGGAAAAATAGTGCATAAACTTCTCCCCTCACAGGGCATGGAAGTGGTCGATCCAGAGTGTGAAGAGAGTGATCCAGAAGAAGGAGGACAGCAAATTAAAGGAGACCTGAGCCAGAAAGGTGCAGATAGAGAGGAGGGGGTAAAGAACAAGGAGGATGAGGACAATGAGGGAGAACAGAGTGACATAGAGGAGGAGCAGGAAGAGGTGAGCTCGGATGAGGAGGACTGGAAGACCTGTTCAGAAGGTGAGGAAGAAGCAATGGAAAGAACTGCTGGTTCATCCAGTGCACCCTTCCACAACTCCAGCCGACTGCTGCGCAAAGATGAGCTGCTGAACATGTTCAAGGCTGTTCACAGTGGGGCCAGGCTTAAAGAAGAGCAGCTGACAGTGGGACTGGTGAGTAAAAAGACCCATCTGTCTGTCATAAATTGCTTGCTGCAGCCATGCCCCTTGTGAGTTTTAGGATTGCTTTGTGTATTTGTATTTAGTAAGAGCCTTTGAAATAAGTGCAGAATTTACCAGAACTGTTCTTTTTTTTAATGCTTTACAAGTATCTTACATGCTTGGTACAGAAATAATTTCTTACAGATTATTAATGGAGGAAAACAATTAAATGCTCATTATTAACAGGTCGGGTATCCTAATGTGGGAAAGAGTTCAACCATCAACACTATTTTAAGGAACAAGAAGGTTTCTGTCTCAGCCACTCCTGGACACACTAAGCACTTTCAGGTACAGAGTTACTCACCACACAAATTCAGGTCAGAGATTCCATAAAACAGAAGCTTGTTGATGATGATGATGATGATGATGTTTTCTTTTGTTCCTTTTTTCTTGACCTGTATGACAGACACTATATGTGGAGCCAGGCCTGTGTCTCTGTGACTGCCCAGGTCTGGTCATGCCCTCCTTTATTTCTACCAAAGCCGAAATGATCTGCTCTGGGATTCTGCCCATTGACCAGATGAGAGATCACGTACCTGCGATCTCCCTCATATCCTTCATGTGACGCAGAGCCAGCCTCTGCCTCTGCTGCTTTTATAATTGATTCTAATGCTTAGGGCGCTTAGGTCCTTAACAGATTGGTCACATATGTCAGACGATCCCTCGACATGTGTTGGAAGGCACCTATGGCATCAACATCATCAGACCCCGTGAAGACGAAGACCCTGACAGACCGCCCACCGCTGAAGAGCTGCTGATGGCGTATGGATGTGAGGCATTTATCGTGTTTCTGGGTAGAATAAATTAACAATAGGGGAAATATATACAACTCGAGAAAGTAAACCATCCCCTCATCTTCTGTATCATTTGAAAAAATGTGGTTTTATGTGTTGTGTGCCCCCTTGATATTTTATTTACTTTTCTAACACTTTCCCTAGAATATTAACCGTATTTTTGGTGCAGACTTGCATTGTGTAAAGTCTAGTTAATATTAAAGGTTGTTTAAAGTGTATTATTCTTTTTCCGTTTCAGACATGAGAGGTTTCATGACGTCACACGGTCAGCCTGATCAGTCCAGGTCAGCCCGCTACGTCCTGAAGGATTATGTGAGCGTAAGTTTGCAACTGTGACTGTTGTTGGTTGGAAGAAAAAAACGAAAAACAGCTTTGTTGCTTATTTTTGGGTAATTTTGGACTGTGGTTGAGGGAGTGTCAATCAGCACTGAAATGTTTAGCCTTGTAAAGTCAGTGGAAAAGCTGTCTCCATGATGAAAGCACTCAGAGAGATGAATAAGTTTGGTTTTTGTAGCTTGTCGCATGTCTGTCACCTGCAGCATTACGCAGTACAGCTGCAGTGCATCTCCTTTGGTTCGGCTGTTTATTTAAGCAGACTGTGGACGCCTTCGGTCTTTTTAGGGTGTAGTTGTTTATGTGACCGCTGAACTTTTTCTGATTTGACCAGTTGCCAAAATCTCATTATATTTAGTCAAATACGCATCCTGTTTACAACATCCTTTCCCTAACACAGCTCTTTTCCTTACAGGGCAAGCTTCTGTACTGCCACCCCCCTCCACATATAGAACCCGAACACTTCCAGCCACAGCACAAAAAGTTCGAGAACCAAGATTCAGACAGCAGTGACCTCCCCACAGCAATGAATAGAAAACAGAAAATCAAGAGAATCGAAAATGTAGTTGACAAGAACTTTTTCCATCAGGTAAAAACTCCTGCTGACCTCTTATTTATTTTGGGGGAAAATGGGTGGCGACTGGTCAGTAGCAGTCATAATATATGCCTGCAGCAGATTATTATGATGTTAAATGTTTTTTTTGTTGTTGTTGTTGATGATGGACCTCTCTGTTTAGGAGAATGTGCGGGCACTCTCCAAAGGAATTCAGTCTGTGATGGGATACAAACCAGGCAGTGGACCTGTAGGCCCGGGTAAAGCTGAATCAGAGATGGCAGTGGGCAAACCCTGGAAAAAGCACGGCAACAAGAACAAGAAGGAGAAAGTACGGCGGATTACTAAGCATCTGGAGGCCTGATTACGATCAGAAATCTAAGTTGTTCAAATTGTGTCAACCAGTTTTGACAACTTAGAACTGTGAACTGTACTTTAGGGAAAACCCCGGAGTACGGTTCACCAGTGATTCCAAGGGAATTAATTCTGAGAACTTTGGGTAGACGAAGGCCCCCGTAATCCTGTGAGAGTGGAAAGGTCAGGTCATCGTGGTATTAACTAATGAGGTGCATAATCTGTCTGCTCTGGTTTAGAGATCAAAACGGTGCAATGCACTCCCATCGGACGGATCACCAGTTAAAGAGCAGCTGACGGACTCGACATCCAGAGTGTGAAATTACTAATAAAGTGAAAATGAAATTTTATTGAAGGAAAACACATTATAAAGTCTTTATTAATCAGATAAAGTACTTTATTTTGAATTTTATACACTTAAAGCAATGCTCTTTGTAACTATACTGGGTTACACGGAATAAACGTGTTTTCATGTTGATGTGTCACTTCTTTGCAACATTTCCACATGGTTATATTAATTAATGCTTCACAGTGCAAATACAAATATTTTTTTATTTTTAATACAATACAATAGCAAGCCATAAAAATATGAAGAGTTTTCATCTAAATAAGTGATATTCTGCCCAATCTTAAGTAATAACCTAATAAGGTTTAGAACTAAGTATCATGGCCAAACATCTGAGAGCTGTTCATGTTTGTCAGAAGAAATAAAATGGTGTGACCCCACAGAATAAGTACTAGCTGAATCTGTTGTAAACCTGTGAATAAGTGGTTCCTCCCATGGCATGAATGTAAAATGAAATAAGTATACAAAAAAATCATGAACACACCAAATCTCCAATATCTGCGGCAGGTGTGCCAGAAAGTAATTGTTGATGTTTTTGTTTCTTATGTCTAATGTCTTTGCTTATATTAACAAACAGGCTCTTTAGTCAGCAGGATTTACAAAGTATCCTTATGATTCTACGTTAATGTACCTGCTTTGTTCTACAGTGTAATCAATCCAGACCTTTTTGACCTTTTCAAATATCTTTATAGAACTGTTATTTTAAATTTGGTGCCATTTCTGCAGCTTTCTTTTTTAATATCAGAGACTTCTCACCTGGATAGATTAAGGATATATAAAAGTCACTTTTCCAATAAACGATTGCAGCTTCTACCTTCTGACAGAAATGTTTTCTGGCTCAAAATGACTCGATGTCATTCATGAGATATATGCTATATAAACACCGGAAATCACTTTTTGGCAATTATGGGCCTCTTAACTTCATAGCTACAAAGTAATACATAATTGGACTATGACTACGTTTATTCTCGATCTCTCTGAATAACTGCAAACAAGATAAAAGTAAAATTTTTAAGTGTCCTTTCCCAGTAATTAATTGTCTGGAAGACATTTCCATATACGACAGGTGACACCGATAAGCCCCTCCCTGTCATATTCAGGCACTTTAGTGAGTACTACCGCGCGTTTGATGCGCAATTAGTCAAACGCGCATATTCAACTACGAGCATGGGCTCGTTTCTGTTCGGTGCTGCGGAATATCGCTAATCATTTGCACTTAAAATGAAGAAAAGTGCACTGATCGCCGGTGGTCAAATCGGAGAAAGTCCAGACAATTTCCTAACTAGTCTGGTTGCTTTTTGCGTCGATTCATTTAACATCTGTTTGTCCCGTGACGCAGACAAACTTTGCATCCCCGTTGGTCTCACCTTTCTTTCTGCGCTGCTTTTGCTGCTATCATGTCTCCTGTAAGTAATTATAATTAATCACTCATCAGCCCCATTAGTTTAATAAATGTCTAACATTAACCTGTGGGAACTGTGAAGGTTCGTGTATCAGAGGTGCAGAATTCGGGGAGAAAATCCTGGAGAAACTGTCGTTTTCTTCTACTGCTTCCTTGGTAATATGTGCAGTACCACCGGAGCCATCCTGTCCAGGCAGCTGCATATACAGGTAGCATACTTTTAACTATAACTAATTATTTTTTCACATTTTGCATGCATTAAAATACTGCAACTCTCTTTTGCTGTCCTCTCTGTAGATTTTAATGGGTGCTGTTGCTGCTGCTGTGGATTTTGTGAACTGTATTTTGTGGTGCTTTCCAGTGTTGCTGTGTTGGAATTCAAAAGCAGGTGTGTTTAAGGAAATTTCATATCTCAATAATGTACACCTTATCATTTCCAAACAATCTAGCAATTGTGCATTATACAAAGTGCAGCAATATTGTCACGCAGCCAATGAAACCCTTCTGGCAAAACAGTAAGGTGAATTATCAGAGAGGAGCTACAGATAACCATACAAATGAACAGCTGAAACAGTTTCTACCTGTACTCTCTGGTGTTCTTCCTCAGAAAAGAGGCTGAGGATGATCAAGAGGAGGAGGAGGCAGCATCTCCTAGCAGTGTGTGTGTTGATGGTGGTTGCAGGAGGTTTTCTGAAGTCCAGGATGTCTCACACTTCAGCATTGAGGCCTGTCAAAGAGAGGAGACTGCTGCATGTCCTTCTCCAAGTCTCTAACTGGAGTCCTTCAATGGTGTGGTTATACAGACAGATGTATAAGGGCTGGGATGTGCTAATTTTTCTATGTAGTCTCTCTCAGTAGTACTGACCACTTACTGCAGCTTTTTTAATGCACTGTTGTGTAAATTTAGAAACTAAATAATATCTGAGTTTATGCAGAATAGCTAAATATTGATGGCTTTTAGTTTAATCTTTTTAAATATTCTAAGCGTTCTTCTGTTGCATCTGACTGTGTCTATAGGACAACACTGAAATCGTGGGTTACCTACTTGGGCTGCTGGCTTTTGTCATTGCCTGTACCGCCAGGATCCCTGCACTCTTCAGAGTAGTGAGTGACAAACTATACACTTAAAATCATATTTAATTTCTAAGAAAGTTCCTATTGTTATACATATACTTCCCTTTAGTGCAATGGACATAAGTTGACCCACACTGCCATTTTCTCTGGACTGTTGTGCTCACTGGCTGGTGCGTTCTACACTGCTGCCATTCTCTTCTGTGGCACTCAGTTTGGATTTCTTATGAGAGTCATGCCATGGCTTCTGTCATCAACAGCCTGTATCACCCTAGACCTTCTTGTATCCTTGTACAGTAAGTGTGACTGTATCTTACTCAAACTGTCTGGAGATGGTTGCTCGTAATGTTTGCAACTTGATTGTCTAGATTTGATCATGCTTTGATGTGGTTTGTTGACCTTTAACCTATCATTGTCAGATTGTGATTATTCATTGGTGCAAGAGAGGCTCCAGAAAGAAGGCTTTGAGTTTTTTTCCAGACACAGAGCACCTTTTAGGTGGCTCAGGCCTCCCTGCAAAGAATAACATTGCCATGAAGAGACAGACAAAACAGCAAATACCTTCATCAGCACAAACAAAAGTAAGCTTATTTTGTTGAATCATACAGGAGTATTTTGTTATTGTTGCACGTACAAGGATACTTCTTGGATTCCTCTGAGCTAATTAAAAGATCTTGGTCTCAATCAGGCTTCCATGATAAAGTAAAAAATGCTTTTGTCTGTGATGCTGCTGCTGATGGAATTTTACTCACTGCACCATTGTGTCCTGTTTTGAATGTTGTAATATTTCTTTTCTTCAAAGACAAAAAATATCCAGAAGCTGACGGAGTTGGGCCAATATATGGATGTCAGCAGTCAACCTGTAGGAAAAGTAAGCAAATAATCTGTTGTAATCTGAATTTTTACAACAGCCGATATTGCTTGATGGGAACTCTTCAAATGCACATTTTTCCACTTCAGTCAGTTGTTGCACTTCAAATACTAGATGTGCTTTAATTTTTGAAAATGCCCCTCGAGGGGGTGACGTTGTCCAAGGGAGAAATGCAAAGCGGGCCTCTCAGCGGGAGGATGGGGGTGATCAGAGCTGAGAGCATCTGCTCCACAGACACATCCTGCGATTCCTCGCTGGTCAGCTCAGATTTGGAGGTGAGTTGGACAACTTGGATAAAATCAGTTTAATATGAAATTAAATCTAAATACCTCAAATGCCTACTTTAGTTTTGTATTTTCCAATTGTTTAAAAATTGGTTAAAAGAGCTGGAAACCTGTGGCATCAAATAAAGCTATATGCACTCATTCCAAAGTGCCACTAGGTGGCATGCTTGTATGAAAATATGAAGGACCACAACTGTTTGTGTCATGTCACTCTGTGTGAACGGTTGTGATGACCTGATTCTTTTCCAATCATGGACTTTTTATCAGTTTAAATAAATGACAACAGCAGTGGCGAAGGTCCCGAAGAGGGAAAAGTTGAAACTGGTGGTAGCCAATGAATGTTTGACCAACTGAAAGGATTTTTTTAGGGATGTTTTAAAAGCTTAATGACTCATCTTTTGACTCATTGTCATAAGAATACCCATCTGGGGGCAGCTTGCGGGAACTGATTAATCATCATAGCACTGACAAAATTGCTTCAAGACTTTTGTTCCAGCACTACTGTATTTTCATAGTATTGAGATTATTTATTATGAAGGAATGGCAATGATTGTCTGCATTTAAAAATCCAGCGGTCAGAAGAACTCATAAGCAGAAGTAATAGTGCTGCAATCTATGCTTAGTACTTTTCACATGTGACTATGGGGGAAGTAAGTCTGAAGACAGCCCTCAGGTTCTTGTGAGTAGACGATAGTCAGCATGTTCTTATAGGACAGATGAGTTAAACTTTAGGGATAGGTGTGTGTGTGTGTGTGTGTGTGTGTGTGTGTGTGTGTGTGTGTGGTTTTGTGATTGCAAGTTCAGGGCAGGACAGGGTTTTGTATTTTAGCTTTCTGCAGTGTACAGTTCAGCCAAGAATAAAATATTCACCACTACTAGTCTTATTTTAGAGAACTGTTCACATTTATATAATTTTCTCTTTTTGAAAGACACAGTCTGAGTTTGCAACAGAAATTAAAAAAAAAAAAAAAATTCCTTTGGGCCTTTATGCTCATAAAAACTCCCTTACTGTGCTGGCGTAGAAAGCCAAGCTACGGAGGATGTCATTTAATCAGAAACAAAGGCAAATGGTACAAGCGCAAACAATTGCAGGTTGATACTGTTCACCAAACAGGAAAAAACAAAAGACATGAATGCCCTTTTAGCACAGTTGGTGTGTTTAGTGAAGTAAAGGGAATTTGGCAAAATGTAAGTATATGTTGTACGTGATGAAGTATAACTTTGTTTGGCTGTGAACATTCAGCTTAATCGCCACAAAAACCACGGGAGGCAATTCAAAGTTTAGGTGGTCCGTTTCTGTCCGATGTTCTTTCCACTCGCTGGTTAGAATTTACAGAAGCTTTTAACTCGATGATATAATAGACTGATCTCTCACAACTTGATTCTGTGTGTAATGTTTAATCCTGAATACAAAGGACTCCAGATGAGCTGAGGTCTGTCAGTGAATCGTTGACTTTTTATTTGGTTACCTAACTTCCTAACAGCTTTAAAGCAAGCTGAGAACCAAAGCAAACGGATCACAAAGCTTTTTTTTTTTCTCAAGAATTTAAATAAGTGGCTTTACCTACTTTACATGATATCCCAGTAACTGCTGCATATGTCTGCCCAAAATATGCAGTCGCCTCAGCCGGCAGCTTGAAATCTCTATTGTGTTGTGTGTTTCTGGCACATTTCTGCTGAGTCTTGGTTCTTGGCTGAGCTGAGGCTAAGGGCTGCAGTGATGGGTGGAACTGTTTGAGATTTGCCATGTGGTCCAATTGTTCTGCTGTAAAGGATCTTTGATTAAAGACCAACACTGGGCTGGGTCTGTCTGCTTAGGAAGTGGTGCAAAATGGTTGCCTTGTCTATAGGGGGCCAGTACCCTCTGCTATTTTGGGAGATGTTTATGGTCTGTTGTGTGATTCTTGCTGGCCAGGAATGTCACTGTGTGAACAATACAACCTGTATTTTAGGTGTTGAGCTGATGCTCTCCTGCAGCATAAATTAACACAACACTTTCAGGATCTTTAACATTACAACTGCCACTGCTAAATGGGATGAGCCATCAGTGAGTAAGAAACACTTATTACAGTGCATTTTCTAGAGTGGCTGAGCAAAGCACAGGCACCTCTCATTTCAGCAACACATACTTTTATTTTATATCTTAAAGACACCCTATTTATTTATTTATTTATGTTAGTGACTATGTGCCATGTTTCAAAGTGATCGTCGCCACAGGGTACCTTTTAATACCTTTATGGCACAACAGGCACACGAGACTCCGAATATTAGTTGTTTATATGGTATGATTCATCATAATGCCTCTACTGTAATTCTTTGTGCGACTACTTTGACCTGTTCTTATTTTCCAGTGGGATTTTGAAGCGGCAAATGCACAATGGAGCAAACCACCAGCAAAACAACGGGAGGGGGATGAGTTTCCCTTGCAAGAGTGGCCGACAAACCCTGAACCCTTTAACGTCGTTCCTCATCTAGACTCGCGCAGCAAGCTCTGTGTGGTACAGAACAGGGTGGCTGTGCTGTAAGCTTAGCTGATTGAAGTTCACACATGTCGGGTGCAGTAATTTGTGGATTAAAAAAAAAGTGCAAACATAAACCTGTCATCTGTCTTGGTTTTACAGCTTGCGTTTAATATACTATAAAAACGAACTGAAAATGATTCTTATTGTTTGTGGTTTGAAGCTATATTGTGTACCTTTTGCCTCTAACACAGTAGCAAAGCACTAGCATCAAGCCGTTGAAGAACTCAGGTCTCTTAGAAAGGTTTACAGAAGAGTCCTTCCCTAATAAAACACTATTATTCCCCTGCTGCCATTCAGGGTTGTTGGGTCATATCCTGTATTTTGCTAGTCGACCTGGGTTATCGGGGCTGGACTGGGAAAAGAGCCTCCAGAGCAGATAAGATCCAGACTAGACGCCCCTCTTGTCCGTCCTCTCCATCATTCAGCAGACCGCTGTCCATCTGCCTGCTGTGAGGCTTTATAAAATGAAGCTTACCGGCGGCAGTTTTAACTGAAGGGACTTCCTAAGGCCTGATAACGGAACAATTGAATTTTACTCCTCCCTGTTACATTTCCTTAAGTGACAGATCTGAGACAAATGACTGGGAAACAACTAATGAGATGTAACAAAACATTTGCTGATATCAGCAGTGGATATTAATGTACTTAACACCTGGCTCTGACTGTAGAAAGTGCTGGGAAATTCTTATTGTTATGTGATTTGATTACTTTATTGTTCAGTCTCTGTTAATGATTATTTTGAGCAAACTAATTCCAAACGATAACATTTGGTTTCTGGAGTTAATATTGTAATCATGTTGCCAACCATATTGCCCACCCATAGTGAGGATGGCACTCACGATGACATAAGTTCATTCAATGCTGCATATACACTCACCAGCTATTTTGTTAGGTACACCCTGCTAGTTCCAGGTTGGACCCTATTTTGCTTTAATTCTTCATGGCACAGATTCAACAAGGTGCTGCAAACATTCCTCAGAGATTTTGCTTCATATTGACACACTAACGTGTCATATTGACACACTAGCGTCACACAGCTGCTCCAAATTTGTCAGCTCAATCTGTGATGTGAATCTCCCGTTCCACCACATCCCAAAGGTGCTCTAGTGGATTGAGATCTGGTGACTGTGGAGACCATTTAAGTACAGTGAGCTCACTGTCATGGTCAATAAACCAGTCTGAGATGATTTGAACGTTGTGACATGATGTGTTATCCTCCTGGAAGCAGCCATCAGATGGGTAAACTGTGGTTAGAAAGGGATGAAGATGGTCAATAAAACCACCCATTTAAATGATGCTCAGTTGGCACTGCGGGGGCCCAAAGAGTGCCAAGAAGATATATCCAAACTATTACACCACCAGCAGCCAGAACCACCAAAACAAGACAGGATGGATGCAGACTTTCATGTTGTTTATGTCAAAATCTGACCCTACCATGTGAATGTTGTAGCAGATATCCAGACTCCTGTTTTTCCGGCCTTTTATCCAATTTTGGTGAGCCCATGTGAATTGTAGCCCCAGTTTCCTATTCCTAGAGGACAGGAGGAGCACCTGGTGTGGTCTTCTGCTGCTGGAGCCCATCTCCTTTAAGATGCTATGCATTCAGAGCTGCTCTTCTGCATACCTTGGTTGTAACAAGCAGGTATTTGAGTTATTATTGTCTTCATATTGGCTCGAAGCATCCTGGCCATTCTATTCTGGCCTCTGATATCATCAAGCCATTTTCACCCAGAGAACTGCTGCTCGCTGGATATTTTCTCTTTTTCCAATCATTCTCTGTAAACGGTAGAGATGGCTGTGTGGGAAAAATCCTAGTTGCTGAAATACTGAGACCACCCCGTTTGGCACCAGCATCTATGCCACATTCAAAGTCACTTAAATCACCTTTCTTCCTCATTCTGATGCTCACTTTAAACTTCAGCAGGTCAACTTGACCATGTCTTCATGCCTGAATGCACTGAGTTGCTGCCATGTGATTGGCTGATCAACAAGCAGTTGAACAGGTGTACCTAACAAAGTGGATGGTGAGTGCATGTGTATATCACCACTAGTTTTGTTTTTACTACATTTGAAAAGTGAACCCACAAAAGCTTGGCAGTGGTCATTGCTGCTTCCAGCCTTACCTGTATGAATGTATGTATGTAGTTGTGTATACACATTGTGTACAAACACAGTAGCTGATTAACTGTAGTTTCTTGCAAAATCCTTGTCCTGAACTTATGCATCTATTTGTCTGTTGTAAACTTGAATTTAAACTCTTAACCACCTTGAAAATAGACCCAATTAGGAGTCTGATCCCATTACAAATGCTGAGCCAGCATTGCTTGATCTGGGCCTCATCTATGTCCCTTCTATGACTGGGCCAAAGGAAAACAAACTGTGTGTCCCATACAAAGGTGGAATTTTCTTTACAAAAGTCATGAAGAGCCTGGATTAGCACATCTGAAGCAGCAGTGGGGAGAGGATCTTTCTGTTTTTCTTGGCCCGTGCGTCAGTAATCACTCCACAGCAAAGCATGCAAGACACTGGATGATTTGAGCCTGCAGAACATTTTGTTCACCTTAAAAGTTGGCTAGCAGGGGATGATGTGTGAGGTGAATTGCTCAGGAGTAACACAATAGCTGAAGTACATAAGTAAGGAATAAATCAGAAACTAAATGTTCACTAATGAATTCATAGTTGTTACTGAGTAAAGGATTATACACTTCTAAAAAAAAATTAAAGAAACACTTTGAATGCACATCAGATCTCAGTGGGGAAAAAAAATCGTGTTGGATATCTAAACTGATATGGACTGGGTAATGTGTGAAAGGATACCGCATCGTTTAATGGAAATGAAAATTATCAACCAACAGAGGGTAGTCAATTTTGCTGAAATTTCATTGCAGCAAATCAAAATGTACTCAATAGTTTGTATGGCCCCCACGTGTCTGTATGCATGCCTGACAACGTCGGGGCATGCTCCTAATGAGACAATGGATGGTGTCCTGGGGGGGATCTCCTACCAGATCTGGACCAGGGCATCACTGAGCTCCTGGGCAGTTTGAAGTGCACCCTGCCAGCATCAGTGTTCTGTTGGAATTAGGTCAGATGAGCATGGGGGGCAGTCAGTGGTATCAGTTGCTTCATCTTCCAGGAACTGCCTGCATGTGAGGCTGGGCATTGTGCACCAGAAGTAACCTAGGACCCACTGCACCAGTGTAGGGTCTGACAATGGGTCTGGGGATTTCATCCTGATACCTGATGACAGTCAGGCTGTCGTTGTCTAGCCTGTAGGCCTGTGCGTTCCTCCTAGGACCATCACTAACCCACCACCAAACTGGTCATGCTGAACAATGTTACACACAAAAATGTCAGTGGCCTCCACCTGTAAAACCATTCCTGTTTTGTGGGTTGTCCCATTGTTGCCCCTCTTGTGCACCTGTTGTTAATTTCATTACCACCAAAGCAGTTGAAACTGATTAACAACTGACCAGATGACCAGATCAATATCCTAGAAGTTTAATTGACTTGATATACTCTGCTTAAAAAGTGTTTCTTTAAATTATTATTTTTTTAGCAGTATATAATAGTGAGTTACTGGACTTCTTTGTCAAATGAGCAACTGATTTGGCATGTCTGCTTTACAAATCTGAAGTCGAAGTTGTATGGGCACTACTCTTGTTGACAGAAAGAGCTATATATCTAGTTTTTATGAAGCTTGGCTTGGCTAAAAAGGACTAAAAGTTTGGATATCTTAATTTCTTTTACCAGACCTTCTCACCCTATCCTATATTCACTACCTCTTCACTGTTACACCTGTCGCCCTCTTTGCAGTCGTCTGCTTTGCCCATTTAGCAACAGACCCTTGATGACTTTCTTTATCACTTTTTCTTGAGTAACTCTTAACTTTCGTCTTGTGTTAGCTTTCTGTTACTATTGCTGATGTCTTAAATCAGCCTAAAAATACCCTTATAACAATGGATTGTCATCCAGATAGTTTTTTACCATTTTGTTACCTTGTCAGGCTTCAATATCCATGAAAAATTTGGTTTTAATATTTTTTGGTGTGCCCTCTAGCTGCTTTCTTTTAACAGCATACCTCTCGCTTTCAGTCGAAAAAAAAATGGTAAAATGAACCTCAAGAGAATTCAATAAACAAATGAAAGGTTGTAATGTTACTTTAATAAATAAATAAATACATTTTGTTTTATTTTTTTTAATTTTAATGTTATTAAATATTGTAACATCTAGGGTGTTACGGGTCAATTTTGATCCACATATATTTACTTCCAAACAAATCCTAAAAAGTTTTTTTTCTTTCAAAAATAGAACTTCAATGCAAATATAAACTGAAAAGCAGAACAAGTATCTAATCAACAATGTTACTGCCTGTAAATGCTCATTTTGAAGAAAGTGGAGCTCTGTCTTTCACCTGCTAAATTTCAGGGGGCAGCCAGGGTTTGGATTTGGGGTTTGTGCCCATGATGGCAAATTTCCTTCTCAAAAGTCCTTGTCCTAGGTCTTAGATGGTAAAGAAATTATTGCACATGATATTGTGAGCTCACAGTCGAGCAGTCATATCAAGGGCCACACATTTTTCTTGATTTTTCCTGGGTGTGGCACTCGCAGCTTTGCCTGTGTAAATCCAAAATATTTCTGCCTGTTGACGTGTGTCACATACTATCAGTAGCCTCATTGATGGATCTGTACACTCCAGCAAGAAGAAGAGCACCAAACATCCAAGTACATTCCAAATGTGCACTTTTTTCCTTCAAGGTTTGTCATAGCAATGATGACTTATACTTGTCACAGCAAACCTTGTCATCCCAGGGGTAATTTTGATGACCCTGCCATGTAAGCCAAGAGGTTGTTCTCCAAGAGGCACTACCACTTCTTGATTTGTATGATTCAGCAGGAGCAGCTTCGGCACTTGTGACCTCCTCATCCGACTCATCAGATGTGTCTGTGTCTTCTGCCTCATCTTCAGCAAAGATCTGATCCAGAGCTTGGTCTACTGTAAATCTTCTCATTTTGGCATGCTACAAACTGGAGATGGGGACTCTGCAAGCAACAAACTAAACTGCCTTGCTCTATATACATGTCATTACATGTCCATTTGGATGATCTGATCAGTCTTTGGAAGCAGAGTATGAGCAGCTATCAATACAAGCAGTAGGGATACAGGGGGATGTTTGTCCAGGGAATCAGGTAATCAGGGAAGCCCCTAACTTCCCCTCACTAACACTGTCATTTCTGACAGTGTTAGTGAGGTCACAGTGTGTTTATGATTTCAGTTCTGGCAGAAATTATTGTTTTATGCTCTCCTATTATAACTGGGTCAAAACCAGTGGTGGACAGTAACGGAGTAAATTTACTTGAGTACTGTACTTAAGTACAATTTTTGACTATTTTTACTTTAC
>JAVDPK010002998.1:119178-132110 GCA_034780415.1 Cichlasoma orientale | reverse complement strand
GTTGAGTAAAATTTGACCACGAGTATCAGTACTTTTACTTAAGTACTAGAGTTGAGTACTTTGTCCACCACTGGTCAAAACCGACCCTAACACGAAGGTCATTATTTTCATTAGAGCATTTTAAAATTTTATAAAATAATTTTTTCTTGTTTTGTTTTGTTTAAATAATGGTTCCTGACAAAGTCAAAAAGCCTTGACGCAATAAGCAAATTTAAATGGTGCTTTTATGCATTTCAAAACTGAAAACGGGTCGGTGCCGACCCTAACACAAGAGGAAGGTTAAATAGGTTCGGAAATAACCAGCAAAAATGTGTACTTCCTTACACCGATTTTGTGCCTGCGCTATGCTAAAGAGGCATCATTTCATCCCCGTTACCTCACCATTACGTATCTCTCTGTTTCAGATGTAAGATGAAAGCTTACATCACAAGGCAGTGGATAAGCTCCACGTTGCAGCTGTAATAATATTTGATTTAAAGGGCTTTTTAAAGCATGACGTCACGATAGATGCGTCACTTCCTACCGTCAGGATAGCCAGTTCGGGCCAGTTCACCGTTGTAGTACTCAGTCTGTCCCACTGAGCTATCAACACACGCCAACCCTCCGCACTGCCCGTGTGCCGCGACAACATTTTTCTATTCATCTCAGCCCGCGTTCCTCTTCAGCGACGGTTTTCTTCAGATAACAGCTACTTTCTCAACACTATGACTCGAAGGTGATCTTCAGCGTGTCCAGGTGGTTCTGGGTGAGTGTGCTATCCTGAAATATGTGTGCGGTTTTTGCATTCTTCGCTGTCATCATTATCACCCATGTGTCTGTCATGACCCAGAGCGGCTAAAGCTAAAAGCGGTAACGTTATTAGGCAGCTAGCTGATGCGTGTGCGGACGTCAGCCTCATCCTTCCAGCGGCAGGGGTGGAAAATCAGCACAATTGCTTCTGAGATACACTTTTCCATTTGGCAGCGATTAAACTGGGGGGGAAAGCTCAACAGTGGAGGACGCATGGACGTTGTTTTTAAGCTAGTCAGGCTAACAATGAAACTTAGCTAATATTAGCCAGCTAGCAAACATCCACTTATCTACCTCTATGAAGCACTTAAGTGGATACCTGGAATTGTAGCCAGGATTGTTTTTTTTAAACAGCATTTTTTTTTCATTTTAATCTTGAGCACTTTCGTTGGACAGCACCTAGTGATATGTTATCTTAACAATAACTAGTGACTAGTAATATAAGCAAGCGTATACCCTTCACGTTATAAACCTGTTCAGGTGAAGGTTCATTCCGATTGCGCAGTTGTGGTGGCTTAGTTAAGATTTTGTTGTTGTTCAGGTAACATTTCATTAGAATAAGAAGTACATCTGTAGACGCTTTACACCACTGGCCCTGCAGTTTAATGCATCCCAAACACCTGCTACGCTGCATCTTGGGAGTAATTTGTACCATTGTGAAAGTTAATACACCTGCAATAACGTTAGCGGACGAAAACATCTTAATAAAATAACCACAAACACTGTACCTACAAAACGTCCCAACTTTTACAAGACTTATTTGACTAATCATTTAGTAGTATTTGATCACAGGTCTCCTGAAAGGCTGCCAATGGAAACGGCATTTGATAATACAAGTACATTATTGAAAAAAGGCCAGATGTTCTGTTGGACGTGAGCTATATTTAATTTTTTGTCAAAGATACAAGCAGGTTGCACATGACTTGACGTTCATTTTTTTTATTATGTGATAAGTTACAAAAGTGAAAAGTGTGAAAGAATTGAATTGCTGGAAAAACTGTCCACTGTTATCCAAACTGAAATAAAATTGTAGTGGCTGAGCCAGTCAGTCATGAAGTAGCTGGACTGACACCCCTGTGATGGACAGGTTGGGCCATCTGTCTGAATTTAGCACAGGTCGTATTTTAGTGGTATTTGGTATTATTTTTGATTAAATTTTTTTTTTTTTTTGTCAGCATTCACTAAAGCTACCCTTTTACTTGTGTGTGTTGCTGTTACATTTTGCAGCAAATTCTCAGTGTGATTGCACTCTGGACTTTCAACATGCCCTCTGCTAAACATTAGCGCCAAAGATTCTTCTTGTGGCTCCTACAGTGATACCTTAGTGCTCTTGACATACTACCATATTAGCTGCGTGCATGCCCAGAGTACACATTTGAGGCCTTGTAGCTGTGATGCTTTACATTTTGGATTATCATTGCCTTCAATTTTTTTGTACCCTTTGCTAATTGATAATTTTCATTGACATGTTTGCAGATTAGTTTCAAATACTTCATTTTCATGATGCAGGTGTTGCCAGATAATTGACTTGCCAAGTGTTGGGTGTATAAATAACCTTGTCTAACTGATCAAATGTGGAATGTTGGTATAAGACTGCCTTAAACTAGAAAGCTGCACACTTCAAATGGCAAGTTTTGAAGATTTGGATTGTGCAATAAGGTACAGGTGTTTGGTTCTTTTGCTGAATGGTTTTAAAGAGCTACAAAGAATATGTTTACATCTGTGATCTAACAGG
Organism: Cichlasoma orientale; assembly: GCA_034780415.1. Classification (NCBI taxonomy): domain Eukaryota; kingdom Metazoa; phylum Chordata; class Actinopteri; order Cichliformes; family Cichlidae; genus Cichlasoma; species Cichlasoma orientale. The sequence goes on along the minus strand of JAVDPK010002998.1, from coordinate 129,586 downwards.
AGCTTTCTTGCATTTCTGTTAACCTAGTCCTACCAAAAAAAAAGTTTAAAAAGTCTTGTAGAGAAAAGTCTCGCTATGCAAGATTATATTTAACTTAAATCACAGCTTAATTTTACAAAGGTGTTTTCCTTTTAACTTGAAAAGACTGGCATTGATGGATCCACTGATCCCATATTTGGATCAGATAGCGTCCGATCCAGACTGATAGTACTAGCTTGGGAATCCGTAACTACACGCTCATACTGTGCTGGAATGAGATGAATTCAAATAAATTAGGTGCATAACAAATGCGTCTTTAAAATTTCTATTTCATTTATTGGTCCCCTTGTCATTTATTTTATTATTCATTTCAGTCAGGATATCAGTGTATAAGCCAGATTCATACAGAAGAATGATTCCCAATCTATTCTCAGAGAGGGCTTTTTTATTCAGCACTGGCATTGAAGCTGTACTGAGGCCAGAGTACCGGTACTGTATCCGAACTGGAAAAAGTTGGACGGGAGTACCTGGAGCTGGTTCAGATTTCAATAATTCAGACGGCTGGCTGCTATTTGTATACAGATATATGTGACTGACTGACATACTCGGGTCAAAAAACAGTTTCAGTCATCAAATGATAAGAAAGTTGTTTGACTTTAGTGAGCTGATGCAGATCATGTTAAAACATGTACTGATAAAGTTCCAGTTTGTATGTGACTCAACAGATATGAAACTTGCAAAGTAATTGTTGTCTATTCACTTTTCTGTTTATCTATTAACAGCCAGTGTTACTGACTTTGTCCATGTCTTCAATATTTCTACAGTTGGTTTTAAGAAATAATTAGTAAGCATAGCTTTAATGACAATATGACCTTTAAATTGGGAAGAGTGATATCCATGCTCTTAGTTCTATCAGACGAGACCTTGAGCAATAAGAGATTCAGATGTAAGGTGAAAACACATTTCTTTATTATTTAATTCCACAATAATTTGACCCCTTGTCAAAAATAACAAGAAGGAAAGTGTGTAAGTAACATAGCTCTATAAAAAATTCTCACTCTGTTTATCTTTTGTATGGGTAAATTTGCAATTTCATTTTGCATGCACCTCAGCCAGAAAAATGTTCAACAGTTTAGTCAAAAAGCAGTCCGCCTTCACTGTAAAAACTGCCGCTGAGGCTTATTAGATGTATTTGTCAAAAATGCATTTGGAGTTGAAGAACTGAGAAGCTAACTTGCCCTTTTCACCCTTGGACTTACCTTTTCTCTGTGAGGGAGCTTGAGGTCTTGTCAAGCTGAGCATTTGGAAGCGGGTTAGTTTTAAGAAGTGAGGTGCCAGTATTCCAGTGTCCTTTGAGCCAATGCCCGAAGGCTTTTTACAGGTGAGCTTGAACACATCAACCTACGATGCCAGTGTTAATTCAGAGTGGAGATGTGAAATATCTTGACATGGTAAAAGTCCTCTCAGCAGCCCAGCGCTGCTTGATGTGGGAACCTCAGAGCAGTGTGATAGAGAAACAGATCTTTCTAGTGTTGGTTTAGTAGTTTGCCTTCAGTAAGACGTGGCATGTAAGCGAGTCACATAAGCAAACGTGAGAATGATTTCAATGAAAATAGGAACAACTGTAAAATTTGACAGACTAATGCAAACCTGAGAATAGCAATGTCATGTTGATAAAGACTTTACTAAAGATTTTTAAGGCTTTAGATAGCAAAGTGAGGTCGTCAAAGTTAGACATCTTTACAACATCCCCTGTACAGCATTAGAGTGTTGGGTTTCAGGTGATTTTTGGACATATATGACAGAGCATCATTTGCAAGTTGTTGACTCTAGCTCGTGTACTGAATAGGCAGAAGCTGTCTGCATCAAACCGCTCATGAGATACAGCCCTCCTCAAAAGGGTTCTTCAAGAAATTCGATTATATTAAAAGACCATATATTAGCTTTTTTGTCTTAACTTTCCACGTACTTGGTTGAAATACTAAACACATGTTAACAGCACAGTTTTCAGTGACACCACTAATCCACCCTGCAGTAACACAGCCTCACACTTCTATTCACATAGTGAACGATAAATGTTGTGTATCAAAAAACAAAATCTGAAGTCTGACTCTTATTACCAATAAACTTTTGAAATGCTGCTTTGCTGCTGACACACAGCCCAAAGACTAGCCTGACTGCATGATACAGTGTCACTATTGTCAGAGTTATTTTCCTAACCTGTTTTTCTTAGGAGGTTAGAACAAGCGTAATAAAGTTGAGCTGGTGTTACATCTGTGGTGTTACATCCATATAGGAAAAGTATTTCTCATTAAGAATCATTGTGTGCCAGTACACAGCGACGTGAAGTGAAAAGCACACTTTTAAGCAATTTTACTGTTAATCCAAGATCATGTGGTCAGACTTAAACTTTAGCATACTTTTGATCTTGAGGATTAAAGTTTTTTTTTTCCCAGCCTTTTCCCTCCAGTATTTTCTTCCCATAGGGAAGAAAACTGAACTACTTTTTCTTTCACTCTCTGAACTCATCCAGTGAACTCCCTTTTCACCTGACATCGATGACAATGGCATGTCATTTCAGCCATTTGCGTCATAGTTTTGTTTGTTTGCTTCTGCAGTAAAGAGAAAAGGTTTGATTTGTATATGATTTGACTTTTACTTACCTTTAAAACTAAGCCAGTTTTCCTAGTTTCACTTGAGACCAGTTTTTCAAGCTACTTGACTGAAAGTTTCTTTGAATAACATGCCGAACTTGAAACAGGTCCTCTGAGTTTAGGCAGTCTCTGTCTTAGGTCATCCCTAACAGACTCCATGATATTGAGATATGCAGATAAAGAGATGCCATCTTTCGCAGGGCTAATTTTTCTTCTCACTCGAGATACTTTTGTATAACTTTAGCTGTGTGTGTTTCTGGTTGATGTCTTGCTGCTAAGTGAATTTGACATGGAGGGCTCCCTGGTGTTACTGCTGTGATTATAACCAGAACGTTTCCGTTCCTTTAGGATTACACAGCTATTGGCATTAATTCTGTTTTTGATACTTGGTGATAATCCTTGTTGTTCTTTCTTTATTTAAGAGGATTAAAATTTGATTTGAAAACGTGAGATAGAAATGAAACTTACTTAACATTTTGTGACTAGTGACCAAATTGATCAGTTACAGTGTTATTGTGTTGTGGTTAAATTGTACCCCTTCTGTACCAAGTGACCGCTTGCTGGTGCTAATGACCGTGCTGCTAGCTTACTGTGACGATGGCGATCCGTTGCGGTAGCTAACAGTGGAAATTCTTCGCCCAGCGGCACGGTACCTTAGCATGGTGCAGCGCCGGGCAATCAGGCGCTAGCTAGAACCCTATTAAAAGTTTTGTTGTTCTTCATGCCTTGGTTAATCTGCTCTCTATGCATGAATGGAAACAGGTTAGTATTTTTATTCATTTATTTGTTTATTTTAAATTATGTTATCTGGTGGTGAGCTCTAAAGGCTGGCTGAAGAGCTAATTTAGTCTACACACAGGAAAAAGGCCAGGTAGTCAAAGATTTCTAGTGAACCCAGTAGCTACAATGATAAATGGCATGACTGGCTCATGATAGGGAACATAGTTTGGCTTTAATATCCAATGAGTAGGAGAGGAAGTGATAAAGAAAGCGCATTGAGTTTAGAGTATGATGGCAACAAAACACCTTTTCCTCCAAATGCTTCCATGAATTATAGACTTATGTCATTAGGTCATGGCTCATTGTTCATGTTTTCCTTTTTGTCTAGTGTGTTGAAGAACAGGACAGAAAGGGAAAGGAGTATATGTCTAGTCTTGTTATTTATTTGTCTCTTTGCTTTGCTCATGTTGAGGTTTCAGAGATAAAATCTATGAAGTGCCTGAGCATTATCAGCATAAAGGGGTATTTTTTAATTAAATCTCACATGAAGTGAATCTTTGACCGATAATCATTTACTGTTTAAAAACAAAAGCCACATTAAAGCAGCAATAATTTTCTAGATGCTTCTCATCTGCAGTCAAGTTCTTTGTTTTATGTAAATAGATGTAAGATTTTGGTGATATACTTTAGCGTTTTCTAACTTTTTTTTTATTACAGTGACTGAAAAATATTGAACAGAATAACAGGGAGAAAAGTTGGTATTTGTGGCAACCCACTTTTGTAGGCATTGTTTCTGTCATGGCCGTATATGATGGTCCATTTGCTGATTTTAATGACTGATTGCAAATTTAAACCATTCACTGTACCATCAAATACATGACTACTGTATTGTGTCTGTATAAACCACTGGGCTGTGTAAAAGCTATACATGATCATAGATGTTTTAGGATTAAGATAGCTTTTTATGATTGTACCTCTGTTTTTTTAATACATTTATATTAAGTTTTTTCATGTTATAGTTTCTTTGCAGGAACCCTGATGATTGTCATGTTTAATCTTGTTTGAAAAAAAGAACAGCTGCTTCATGTTTAATTTTTTTCCCCAAGCAAACATTGCTTATTAATACAATGGCAGACTAATCAAATAAGAGACAACAATGTGGCTTTAGGCTGGGCTCAAGCAATCTATAAATATCTGTGAAATCATGCTGGCTCCTGGAGGCCTCACTCAGGGTCCTCAGTGTTCTAGTAAGAAAGCTAGTTTCTCCTGTCATTCTCATATTCCAAACAGGAGGTATACCTTATCTGCTGTGCAATCAGTTGGTGTAATTTTTTTCTTTGGAGTCGGGGGAGAAAAGGCATGTCTGCAGGGGTGGAATATATTGTCTATTGTCACGATTATCTGATAAGCAAATTGCTTGTCATCCTGATACCTGAAGTACTGGGATTCTGTAGTCACTGCTTGAAATAATTACTGGTCAAACAAGTGAAAGTAAAAGGAACATGTTCAGTAGGGGCCAGGATTAGCAACAACAGCAGTCCTCAGGACCTGAGGACTCCCATTTATTACTGACTCCACAAAGCAATCCTGCCATTCTGTCTTTGCGTCAGCTTTGAGGACATAGCCAATTTTATCAACAGACTTCTTATTTGGTATTCCACAGTGCTCCCAATGTTGTCAGCACAGGTGGCAATCAGACTAAATGAAATGATCAATAGTGGTCCAAATCCTGTTAATTTCTGGAAATCAGTTTTAATGTGCATTGTTTGACTTCATTTAAATTTTTTTTGTCTTGGATTTTTCCATCCAGGTTTCCAGGTTAGTGTGGTTAGAGAGCAAGCTAACTGTGTGGAGGACCGCCTGGGGCATTTTGTCCCTGGTTCTCAAGGTACGTGCACGTAAACCTTTGATAAGCATGACTTTGCTAAAAGGCTTAATGTGATTTACTGACTAAATGGCTTATGTTGCTGAAATTTAGCTAGGCGGGCTTCATTATGAATCAGTTGAACACCCATGATAACCAGTAATTTAGTTATGTTCCACTTCTTGTGGTTTTCAGCGTCTGATTTATCCACAAAATCCACATTTTAAGCCACAATGTTAATCTCCAGGGGTTGATTGCACAACACATATGCTGACCAGCTACTGTTTTACTTCATGAATTAAGTAAATGGAAAGCAGCATTATCAAAAAGCATTTTTTTTCCCTCTGTGTTACACAGCAAAGTGTTCTATTGTTTATTCCATTTTAGCAAAATTTCAATCAGGTTATCAGGACTCTCACTCAGATATCTGCAATGTTCATATTGTTTTTCAGTGTTTCCATACTCAATTAATATGTACTGATTTATTTATTTGGTTAGTTTTGTGACCACTCACAATTCTGCAGATGGAAAAAAAAAAACCAACTTGTCCTTAGCTTGAGTTAACATGTCACATATTGGTACTTGAGTCATGAAGATGGATAAGTCTGGCGAGTAGCCATAAGGCTTTAACTGCTGTTGTCTGTCTGGAACCTGTCATTTGAGGTTACCACCCTCTGTTATCTGAATAGACTGTGTAACAATCTTGGTTTCAGTAACCGCACAGACTTGATACTTTGTAATCCATTTTGGCTGAAATTTCATTGAGATGTTATGTCATCATTAAGATAATTTTTAACACAAGACAGGCTTTTGTTGGGGGGATAATACTGTGCCAGCAGAAAAATGCTTAGATTACTAGTAAAATAAGTGACAAGCATGATTGTATTTATTCATTTATCTAAGGCTTTTGATACTCTTTATCATGACTTTCTTATGAGGCACCTTGAAATATTTAGTTTTGATGGCAGGTTGTCCCAGGTGTTGGATGTAAGCTGTGTTGTCTGATTGCTAACAGACCAGACTTATGAGTGTCAACAGAGGTGTGCCACAGGGTTCTATTCTAGGATCATTTATATTCCAAATGGTCAAATGACTTAGGCGTATCATTTATAACAGTGCAAAGCACTGTGCATTTAGCAGCACTCCTTGTTGCCAAAAGCTTTTGTACAGCAACCTTTATTTAATCTTAAATTGTTGTTAAGCTAAATGCATGCAGTTTTCTAGAAAGATAGCTAAAAGTTACATTGTAATGACACCAACTGAAAGACTTTCTTCTTACACATACCTGGGCTCCTCGGGCAGTGACAAAACATGTTAATGAACTTACTAAGTCATTACCATGGATTTTTGAAGTTTTTTAAAAACATATATTAGTCAGTAGTGCAGAAATCTCATTGTTCAAACTTTTTGTATATTATGGATTATAGTCACTATATATATATAGGGTGTAAATATATCGTATACATTCTGCCTCTAAGTCCTCTTGATGCTAACTATTGTCACATTCTTCCATCCCGATCCAGTTCCCAATAGCTTTAAAACACATCATTGTTCAAAGCTGTATGGCAGTCCTTGGCTGCGAGAAGAGACTGGCACCACTTTTTGTTCATTTGTTTATTTATTTAAATGTTCTTCTTGGCCAATTTTCTGGGTATTTCACTAGAATTTTTTTCTTTTTCAGCTGTATATGATCTTCACTCTACACGAGGTCCCTTGAAATTAATCCTAAAATTGGAAAAATGCTTATTATTATTCTTTTGCCTTCCCTGTTTAAAATCTGAGAAATATGTATGTATTCCTGGACAGTAATGTGGGTGCTTGTGTCCATGATGTACTTGTGTTGGCATTTCCAGTCACAGCAAAAATTTAGGAGGGAATGTTCTTGTTGTTCTGCCCCCACTGCTGAGCGCCGGCTAGGGGAGGGCTGCCATTGTAAAATACAAGGAAGGGCTTGGTCCTAAGCAAAATATCCCGCAGTATGCCAGAGAAAAAGTCCACCCGGGTGCAGCAGGCTGATAAGATCTGGGTGCGAGGGGCAGTGATACAGGGCGTTGGATGTAGCACAAAGGTGGCCCTGTTGGCACTATGTCCTGACACACCATACCAGCACTCCCCAGTGATAATTGGTGTCAGAGAGGGTACTCTCCCTGTTTGTCTGACTTAATACATCTTTGTGTTTGTTTCTGTTTGTGTGTATTATATTGATGTATTTTGAATTTTATATCCAGTCTTGTGCCCTGAGTCTAACTTAACATTGACTCCCATTTATTACTGACCTGTAAAAGGCTCAGCATTCTAGCAGAATAGAAGGTGAATCAGTTTTTTTCTTGAATTTTATGTAGACTGAAGCAAATTAAAATGTGTGAAGTAGTGTTTTTCCACTTCTGAAATGAATAAAGTTCGTGCCACACACTCCAGTTTTTATCAATTAGCAATAAAAAAAGGATCCAAATTAAATTTGACCTTTTTAAATAAATGTGCATATCTTCAGTGTGACAGCATCGGCATGCTCTTGTTTTTTTCACATAAGAAGAGAGATTTCTTCATCAGAGTATCTCCATGTTTTTCACCTGGTTGCCAGGTCCCACCTTCAGTGGCTCCACACCCCACCAGTGGTGCCTGATGTAATCAGAGAAGCTTGATTTCAGTCTGATTTCTTTTTTTTTTACTTTGTGCTTGTCTTTCGTGGCATGATCTGAAGTTACTTGGTAACATTGTGGCACTGTTTAAATGTCTAGGCCTTACCTCTTGAAAAATGGATAGGCATTTCTGCAGGGAGTAGTGTTTCCCCAAGTAGCCCTATAGAGTGCACGTGATCAACTTTTTGACTGCTATATCCTCAAGTAGCATAAAAATGTCTGTCATATTACTTAGGGTTTGTTGTTTTTCATCTGAATCTAGACAGTCTCATTCAGGCTGTGTGGGTGTATTTACAGTCTTACGAGATAATCTCAGGTGTTCTGTGGTTTTTGGGAAGTGCTGCTCATTGTTGTGGTTGAGCCATGCGCTGTTTGCTCCAGTGAACGTCTGACATTGTAATTTTCTAAAATCTCTTAAATCCAGTGTACACACTGCACTGCTCTATGTGGATACAGAGTTAAGAAAAACAAAATGTTTCACTAATGTGTCAGTAGTGATGTGCTTAACTTTGTGTCCATAAAAGCACATTTGTCTAATTCATCATTTAATTTTTTGTTCCAGTTTTGTCCTTACCACATGAATGTTAATCAGAACTATTGATTACACTGACTGGCATATACGTACAGTTTTCAGTCAGCATTCTGCGATGCTTTCATTTCTATACATATAGAAATACATTTGCCTAAAGTTTATTGTGGCCAAAGGAGGGATGAGGTTTACCTGATCTGTCAGTTTAAGATGCAAAACTCACCTTGGGTTTTGGACAAAAAGCCATAAGTGGGATCTTGTCAAGAAGTTGGTCTGAAAATAAAATGTGTAGCATGTTATCAGAGTTGAGGATTATTAAATATGTGATGGATTAACTAAAACTACACGTTCAGTTTAATCTGTTTTCCTGTTTGGTCACAACCTGCATTCTCTCTTTTCACACCTGATATGCTGTATGGGTTATTATTACACAGAAGTGTTTGAGGAGCTTTCCTTAAAAAAAAAAAAAAAAAAAAAAAAGGTTAGACATTTTTAAAAAATACTTTGCAGGTAACTGGATGAGCATCTGTCTTATTATAGGTTAAAAACCTCCTGTAGTTCCATTAGTTCCATTGGTCCCAACCTCTTGGGCTTAGTGAAGTGCACACCTTGAGTGCTGTTGAATATTTTTGTGATGTTGCGAATGATGCAGGAATCCAGCTTCCTTCCAAGGTAAAAATTCATGACCCACCATGTGGTGCTTGAATGCAAAACCCCCAGGTCACTTCAGTCAAGATAGTTGTGTTAACAGTATTGACAAAAAGCCAGAAACAATTTGCAGTTTCATTATTTAATGAAGAATGCTGACAAAAGTTTTGTGAAAATGTTGAACGCATATCTATTTAGTTAAAGTCTTGTTACTCCTTCCACACTCTCTGACACCCTGTTGTTGAGCCTGTTGTGAAGCTTAAATGGTTTTCACACTGTTCAGCGTTGATATTTCGTCTGTTCTGTTTGCAGTGACTAAGGAAGGGGCTTGGCAAACTGTTCTGCAACATGGAGAAGGAAGACCTGAAGATTATCAACAAGGGGGAAGATGAGGAGATGGTATACATCTTTTTTTTTTTTTTTTCCCACAAACGCATATTGAAAAATGATTGCTTCCTAACTTATCAGGCTGTGCTCCTGTTTCTTCTCTTATGGTTAAGGAGCTGCAGGGGTACCGTCTGTGTCGTTGGCGCCTGGCTCTGGTGGGCCTCGGGGTACTGTGTACAGGGGGCTTCCTCCTCCTGTTGCTGTATTGGATGCCAGAATGGTGCGTCAAGTCCACCTGTACTCGTACCACAGCCCGTGATGCCAAAGTGGTGTTGATGCGCTCCACGGTAGGCAGCTGCAGATAAAGAGAAAAATGAATTACTTAGAAAATCAGGAAGTCCTTACCAACATTTTCTACTTTAAGATGTATGTTGTTTTATAGACTAAACAATTAATTGAAGATCTAATTTATTGAAGAACTAATTGGCAAATTATTAATTGATGTTGAAATGAGTGTTTGGGCATTACTGGGCTCAAGCAGTGGTGTCGCTGTTTGAGTCTAGAAATGTAACTGGATGGCAAAGCAGGGATTAGTAGTAACTGCTTTGTAGACCAGTAAATAATAATGATCTCTTGAGCCACTTTCCAGTGAGTAAAAATGGAGAGTATAACATTCAGAAAAATATTTTCAAAAAACAAATAAAAGAAGCAGCTTTAAAAAAAATATATATGTGTATATGTATGTGTGTATGTGCATGTACATGTAAGCGTGTGAGCATGTGTGTGTATGTATGTGTATGTATATATGTGTGTGTATATGTATATATATATTTGTATATAATGTGTGTGTATATATGAATGTGTATGTATACATGTATTCTTTCTGCCCCCCCCCTTTTTTTCTCCTTTCTTTCTTCCTTTCTTCTGTCTTTTCTGTCTGCCTGTTAGATCTGGCAAGAATAAAAAAAAATATATATGTATGTATGTATGTATGTATATATATATGTATATATGTATGTATATATGTATATGTATATATATATGTGTG
>JAVDPK010002998.1:87459-118377 GCA_034780415.1 Cichlasoma orientale | reverse complement strand
ATATTATCGTTAATCGCAATAATTTCTGAGACAATTAATCGATTAGCAAAATTTGTTATCGTGACAGGCCTACATGTGTAGTCATACTCCATATTTGCCATATGATAGTCTATCTCAAACTGTTAAACGTATGATGCATAATCTGCCTTAGTCTCTCTCAGCCGTGTATCAGACAGAGATATGCACTAATTTGCCTTTGATGTTCATGTACTCTCTACATTTAAAGACACTGTAATTTTCTCATATGTTTCAAATGCTCAAATTACCGTACTAGCAGTTGGATTTAATATATTTTGGTGTCAGTCTACTTCTCTAATTAAGTTTCATATTTTCTGTGAAAAGTATTTTATGTTGGCATGTTATACTTGTATGGACAACAATACAGTAATTATGACACTTGGCAAATAACTTTTGTCCCTTCACTCCTCCACAGATTCGCTACTTTACCTTTCATAGCACAAAGTATTATTGGAACGACAAGAAGCAGAACTTCGAGGTTTTAACGTGAGCATTGTTTCATAACTATCTACAGAATTTTTAGGAGCTAGATTGCAGACATGTTCACTGCAGAACCTACTTAAGTAAACTTGGCAAAGGTTAATACACAGCAGTATGTAGTAAATATGTAATCTTTTGCTCTTTATGTTAACTGACAAAGACCTTTGACATAAAATGAACAGGTGAAATAAAAGTATCTAATTTGTCTCCGCCGATATTCCCGTTACAGCGGTCTGGAGGATCTACAGATCAGCTGCTCCACCCTCCACTCGGAGCACAGCGCAGGCCTGACTAGGAACCAGCAGGAGTACAGGTAACATCCAGTCAAAGACAAGTTCACACAAGTATGTATAGCACTGTGGGGGTAGGGCATTATTATGTTGTTGGGGTTGCTTGTACTGTTGTTGAAAATTATAAGCTCAAACATTGTAGCTGCATACAGATGTCTTAATTTGGCACATCAGTCTGTAAGGTAGAGACAACAGAAACTCATAAGATATATTTTTCTTAGTCTTAATTCACAATGAAATTAACATCTAGAGCAACAGTTGGAAATAAATTTCGTCAACACTGAAATGAAGAAAATTTTTTTAAATCATCTTTTAATTTTTGTCAGGCCTGATGTCAGGATGGATTGCTCAAAGGTGACCAGGAGGAAATGATGGCCTTCATGTTAAAATGTTTAGTTTGGCTCTAGCTTGCCAAGAGTTGACCCAATCTGCATGTCGTTACGTTGTGTCTTTACTCAAATCTCATGTTTATCTCCACTGATCTAATTAAGTCAAAATTCCAAAAAGGGACAGGTTTGAAATGACAGTTTATACTTGACAAATTGGTGCTTAAAATCACACAACAATAGAGGAGGAATACCCATAATCTTTGGTATTTACTCACAATACTAAACAGAATTTGTATTTCGCCTCTTCTAGGAGACTGTTCTTCGGAGTGAATGAAATTGCAGTGAAAGTGCCTTCTGTTTTCAAGCTGCTTATCAAAGAGGTAGCGCACAGTTTGAATGTATATATGCAGCATAAAGTTGAATGACAGACATCTTTTCAGCTTGTGTGTTCATGAGTTTTTGTATGGAGAGTTAACACCTTGCACCACATAGTAGGGATGCGGTTTATTCTCCACACTCATTTTTCTCACGTTGAAAAGGCCCGTTTGTACTATATGAGGGTAGTTGCCAAAATAGAGCATGCAGGAAGCGGCACACTCACTCACTAATTCACATGCACCTTGGTCTGGTGATGTGCATCCTGTAGAAATGCCTCAGACAAGGCAATAGTGGTTTGAAACTCAGGTGAGATCATTTTACAACTGTGTGTATTTTTAGTAAGGTACACAGCCACTCCTCTGTTCGGCTGAACCTCCTACAGAGACTCTCATTATGACTCGTTGACTAGGTTGTTTTTTTTGTTGTTTTGTTTGTTTTTTTTGGGGTAATTAAAATTACGAAAACATTTGGTAATTTCCTTCTCTTACACTTAATATAGAACAGTGTGTGAATGCATGCATCTAATTAAAACGGCATAAATGATTGCAGATCTTATAAATAAAATTATGTGCCCATATGGTAACGTGACTATTTATATTTAGATGATTGTCATTCACTAGGCTGATAGCATCTTATTTATTCCTCTCTCTCCTGCTGCAGGTCCTCAACCCTTTCTACATCTTCCAGCTCTTCAGTGTGATCCTGTGGAGTACCGATGAGTATTATTACTATGCTGCGGCCATTGTTTTAATGTCGGTCATATCCATAGCTACCTCTCTGTACACCATCAAAAAGGTGAGCTCTACAACATTGAGAGATTCTTTATAAAAACATATATTTTTCTAAAATAAATACTCCATGTTTTGAAAGTCTTAAACATCCTTGGAATAACTTATATAGTCCAGTACTAGTAATAACATATCAGCCACTGATATTGCAATCAAAATTTGAGTTGATATTGAAATTTGTCCATTTTATCATCGTGTCCAAACAGAATAGTGACCGCTTACTTTGCTTTTACTTTTTTCTACTCCACTAGTGATGGGGCCTAAGAATGCCAAGGCTGGTTTGTCCAGCTGTGTTTTTGCTTTATGGTGGTCCCACAGTTGTTTTTGTTTTTAATCTCAGATTGAAAAGTGTGACTCAGATAAATGTAACATTACACGAAGTACCACAGAATCAGAGGACTGCATATTGAAGGGGACATTTTTTTCCTCTTATTTCCTAGTACCATTGTGATTTGCACCAGTGACTAAACTGAATATCTAATCTAGCCTTTTCAGGTCAACACTTGCACATGCTGTACTGCGTCATAGTTGACAAACTGAAATGAAAACATCCTTGAAATCACACAGATGTTCATGGTAATCAAAATATTTTTTTTAAATCACTGTTTTCTTTCTTCTCTTTCTCCAGCAATACATTGTGCTTCGTGACATGGTGGCAGCTCACAGTATTGTTCGTATGTCTGTATGCCGAGCCAATAATGGTTTGTAAAACTTTTTTGATTCTGTAATTTAAAAATGAATGCAGAAAGCATAAACCATTTTACTTTTCCAAAAAGTGCTCTCCAATCCAAACTTGACAGCAGACATTTTTCTGCTTTTGTGCTGGGCCAGACCCTGCCTCTGGCTGTCCTCTAAAGGGACAGCTACTGTCCTCTAAATGTCCTCTGCTGTGGGGCACTGCCGAGTTAGAGAGAGACAGAGTGTATATGACCATAAGAATGCACTCAAAAGGGTAGTATCTTCTGCTGTTTTTTTTTTCTTTTTTTTTTTTGGGTGCCTACAGAAGTGGTGCCTAAGCAATGACCATGCAATCAGGTGTAGCATCTCAAAATGCATTTCATTAGTAGTCCAAAGGAGGGTAGATAAACTCAGGTGTAGAGTTGTCAGGAATTGCTGTAGAAGCTCATAAACCACTTATTCCATTTATTGCACTAGCCACTGCTTGTGATGGCTCAGCTTTTTCTCGAGCTGCATAGAGAGGCATTATTAATGACAAATGTGCTGAAAAAGACTGAGGCTCATAAACACAAAATATCTCCTCATCTTTGATCCCCTTCATGCTCAGCATCTGTTACAATTGGAATACATTTCTCACCTTTCTTCAAACTTGTTTCCATTTTTAGCTATGATGTCTGTGCACTTTCAGTCACTTCTCTGTTTCCACCCCATATTTTCTGGCAGAAATCGAAGAAATTTTATCTACTGATCTGGTGCCCGGTGACGTGGTGGTCATCCCCAGCAATGGGACCATCATGCCATGTGATGCAGTGCTGGTCAATGGCACCTGTATTGTCAATGAAAGCATGCTTACAGGTTAGTAGAGAACTATATGTAAAGGCATGTGCTGGAAATGCAATTTCTTTGCACGCTCCAAACAATCTGGTTTTCCTTTACGTATTTTCGCACCCAGTCCTAATGTCAGTCTACTCCTCTTTAGGTGAGAGCGTTCCTGTGACAAAGACCAACCTCCCAAACCCAACAACAGTGGACAGGGCGGAGGAGGCTGATAGTGCCTACAACACAGAATGTCATAAGAGACACACACTCTTCTGTGGCACCAATGTCATCCAGACCCGTTTCTACACAGGCGAATTGGTTAAGGCTGTGGTGGTCCGCACAGGTTAGTTTTGGGGGTCAGGGTTCAAGATAATTAATGGTTAATGTGATATTGTGGAAATTTTGAATTCATATCCTTGAGCCTTTAAAAGAAAACAGGGTACTGTTACAGTGTAACAGTGAGATTTGAGATGTGCATTATGTGTTTAGGTTCACGGCATAATCTCTGATGCAGTCCTTCACTTCACTGAGCTCCATAGATGGAGCTTGATAAAGTTGACTGACATATAATGGTTTATCAATTTAAGGCAACAAGCATTTTGTTTGATCTATAAAATGTGTTTAAGTCAATTTTGAGCCTTTATCAGAGCATCTCTTTCACCAGTGCCTCATCTCAGAGGATGGAATGAAAGAAAAGTAAGACTTGAAGATTACCCAAAACTACTCTTCTTCACTCAGGTTTCAGCACAACTAAAGGCCAGCTGGTGCGCTCCATCCTTTACCCCAAACCCACCGACTTCAAGCTGTACCGCGATGCCTACCTCTTCCTGTCGTGTCTGGTGGCTGTGGCTGGAATTGGCTTTGTCTACTCCATCGTACTCAGTGTCATGAACAAGGTAATCGAGAAAGTGACGAGCGGATAAAACAAATTCTGTACTGACACATTAATGTTATTGTGCTGAATGAATTTTCAAAAATGGAATTGAAAGGCTTAAAAATATTGAATTTTCTTGCCACGGGTGGGTCAGACTTATTTTGAACTGTAAAGCTACTCTAATAAAGTTCAAAAATGAAAATACGCCACTGTTAATAAGCACAATGCCCCCCCCCTTTTTTTTTCAAAAACATGCAAGATAATTAGATTTTCAGTCAGATGATTTCCCTTTTAATGCAATACAGTTTAATAGAGTTAGTTAAAATGCTTGGGGCAACTGTTCTAAGAGTGAGTCATCCTCTGTAGCCAGTAGAAACCAATGTTTTGTTCTCCAGAAAACTGGCAACCTTCTCTTCCGTCTCTCTTATCGCTGCAGAACATGGATTCTTTGAGTTGTAGAGGATCAGGGTTATCAAACATTAAAAAGACTGCAAGCTTTTTTGTTTTTCTTTGTTTGTCAGGTGCAAGCTAAAACCATCATCATCGAGTCCTTGGACATCATCACTATAACAGTACCACCAGCGCTGCCAGCCGCCTTGACAGCTGGCATTGTGTATGCCCAGCGACGCTTGAAACGTATTGGCATTTTCTGCATCAGCCCACAGAGAATTAATATCTGTGGCCAGATCAACCTGGTGTGCTTTGACAAAGTGAGTCTCTTATTTATTCAGATGATCAAATATAAAACACACTGCTCGAGTCACTTTGTAGAGGCTTAGGAGTAAGTGCCATGTCATATGAAGATGTGACTGGTAGTAAAGAGCACTTTGAGTTTATTCAGTTGGATTTCATTATGTTTTCTTTTTCAAGACTGGAACTCTGACAGAAGATGGGTTAGACCTGTGGGGAGTCCAAAGAGTTGAGAATGGCAGGTAAGTTGGTCTGTGCCCTAATTTAGTCCATGTGAGCCTAGCCTAATACATTTTATACCCTAAAGAAACTTTAAAAATCTGAAGGTATCATTTATTTCTACCGCAGCTGAGCTGTTGTTCCTTTGCTGATTACCTGGTAGAAAGAATTTAGAATATACTGGAGTGTATTTGAAAGTTTCTAAATGCACACATTACGCTGAGGACTTTGGGTGTTAACATTAAATTATGCAATACTTGTCTTTTAATCAATTCAGAAATGCATGTTTCTATTGTGATTGTTTCAAACAGCTCAGATGAACACAAGAAGAAACTAATGAAATCCATTTAAAAATGTGTTTTTCTCTGAGGTTTCCCAATAATTCCTAAAATTGATTATGCATTATAATATGCAGTGGTTGGATGATGTCTTTTCCAGAACTGAGGTTGTTATTAAAAAAATTAATTGTAATAGCTTTTAAAATATAATAAACCCAGAACTAATCAAGTTATCCTGATGAATGTTTTTCAGCAAGTCATTTAAAAATAAAATGTGTTTTAATAGCATTACCAGATACAGGACATTTTTTTTCATCCTGCAGAAATCACATAATTTCTCTCTTAAGTCTCCCACCATGTAGTTAAGTGAGTATAATTTACTGTCTTTTCCTTGTCCACCACCTACTTCTTCTGCCTCCTCAGCTTCCACCTGTCAGAGGAAAATGCCTACAAGGAAAATCTTGTCAAGTCCCAGTTTGTGGCTTGCATGGCCACATGCCACTCACTTACCAAAATAGAAGGCCAGCTGTCAGGAGACCCGCTGGACCTCAAAATGTTTGAGGCTACAGGCTGGGTGAGCTGTTCTGTATCTATTCATGAGCTAAATGTTGGTAAGGGCAGGCAAAAGTTATCAGACTCATGAATCCGTTTTGTGTCTACATATGTGGGCAACCTGTGTGTAACAGAGGGAGAAAACATAAAAGATAACATGTCAAATGATACAGTGTCCTTTTATTCTCCCTTTTCTGTCAGTATTTAGGCTGTGTACTGTTCCATTACAATAACATTTCTCAATAACAATTTTACTAAAATGGACATTGTAACATTGCTTTATAGTCAGCAAGAAATACATCTGCACTGTCATTTATTTGCTTATTTTTTTAGATGCCAAATTTTACCGTACTTTTTTCCATGACAGTTTAGTCTGGATAAGATTGTTAAAACTAAATGTTACCAATGTCTGGATGACAGACGGGCGTTATTTCAGTGTATTAAGGGAGCAAGCATTGTTACGTATTTCCTAAAAGGGCTTCTTTGTATTAAATGCACATTTTCCTGAAACATTTGTTTATACTCATCTGCTCAGATCCTGGAGGAGGCTACTGAGGAGGAAACATCTCTCCATAATCGTATCATGCCCACTGTAGTTCGACCGCCAAAGCAGCTTTTGCCCCCGGAGGCTGCTGCAACACCAGAGCAGGACATGGTATGTACAGCAACCCGGTTGTTAAGCTGGACACCACAGGCCTTCGAAGTTTAGAAGAAAGTTTAAAATTATGAGTATATCGGTCCAGCATCTAGGCTTGCTTTTTCTGGTCTGTCCATGTTATTATAACAGTAAAAAGAGCAGCATATTTTTACTCTAAATGACTGGTTTATTTGTTGTTGTTTTCTTTTTTTTTTTTTAGGAACTCTATGAGCTATCAGTAAGTAGTAGTTATTGTGTGTTTTGCTGTCCTCTGAGTTCACTGTTCATTTCGCTTAAAACAACAGTAATTTAGTAATGTGTGTGTGTTTTTGTGTGGGTGTTTGTTTATTTTTTTGTCTGTATGAAATAAAGAAGCTAGTAGAGAGAGTATGAGAGTTGTGAAAAAAGACGAAAGTTACTTCATATTTTGCTTTTTATCCCCATTGAACCATTTTATCAGATACATTTTGTCTTTAGTTTTCAGCTTTCTCTTCCCAAAAAATAAATACTGTTATTTTGTTTGTCTGTGTGCATGTGCAGGCAGCGTATGAGATTGGTATTGTGCGCCAGTTTCCTTTTTCTTCAGCGCTCCAGAGAATGAGTGTAGTAGCTCGTCTGCTGGGGGAGAAACGTATGGATGCCTACATGAAGGGCGCACCAGAGGTTGTAGCTAGTCTCTGCAAGAAAGAGACAGGTGAGGTGTCCAAAGAAGCATTTCTGTCTGCTCTCCTGTCAAATCCAAGAGATTGAACGCATCAACGTGTTCTCAATCCCTGTAAACATTGTCATAGATGTAATCTGTGTAAATGAAAATCAGTTTAGGTTGGGTTGTTTTCTTTTTATTTTGTCTATAAAATTAATCTTCCTAAAAAAAAAAAAAAAGTATATTCCAATTTAGACAATAGCCCTGTGATCTTGTGATGTATACATTGTCACAGGGTCCAATAAAGACGTTTAAGACGTCTCAAGTGTGATATAAAAAAAAAAAAAAATCCAAGTCTTGGGGTCGCTTGTGTTTGCCAGACTGAGTCTATAAGTTATGAGTTTGTACCTTCTTTTCTTGCTGTTTGTCAAATTATTTATTATTGATCGCTGATCAACTCTCCTGTTATTGTCTTCACTTCCTTGCAGTGCCGGAAAACTTTACACATGTTTTGGAAGGCTACACAAAGCAGGGTTTCAGAGTCATTGCTCTGGCTCATCGGCGGCTTGAATCAAAACTCACCTGGCACAAGGTCCAGAACATTAACAGGTAGTGTAGTTTGTATTGATAATGCATGCATTCTGCTAGTCTGCTATAAGCAAAATGAAGGACCTCTGTGTGGAACAAATAATGCCTGTGTACTCAATTTGTAACGAGATATAATTTACTAGGAACAATTTAATATGGGCATTTTGTTAGATAAATACAAATGTGTCTGTGTGTTTATTTGAACTAGGGATCACATAGAAACAAACATGGAGTTCCTGGGTCTTATCATCATGCAGAACAAGCTGAAGGCAGAAACTCCAGGGGTACTGCAGGACCTTCATCAAGCCAACATTCGCACAGTCATGGTTACTGGTGAGAACATGCCAGTATTTTCCTTCATTACTTGCACAACTGTCTCAGTTGTTTAAGTAATAATTTACTGCACATGCTGTTCCTGTGTAGACTCACCATACTTGGCTGTGAAGAAAAGTCCACTTGTGACCCTAAAATGAAGTTGTTGTTTCATAACTGATTTATGATTAACAAAAACTCTGGTTTCTGATTAACCTGGGTTTTTTCTTTTTTTGCAAACTCATCCATCTGTGTTAGCCACCAAATCTCACTGCTAGCATCACCCATAGGATGAGGTGACACTGGGCTTGCATTTCAGTTCACCATCTACCGTCAGTCACAGACAGGCAAAGTCTTGCGTAATTTATTTATTTATAACCCAGTGTTATTGATGGTGAAGATGAAAACATGATCACAAAGGCTGGTAGGAAAACAAATGACTGAATTTTGAGATTTTACTGCTAAATGATTACTTATTTACACTGTGTCACTTTACAGGTGACAACATGCTGACAGCTATCTCTGTGGCCCGGGACTGTGGAATGATCCCTCCCCAGGACACAGTCATCATTGCAGATGCTCTCCCTCCACATGATGGACAAGCCGCCAAAATCACCTGGAAATATGCTGACAAACCTTACAAAGCATCGCGATTTGAGGTGAATTGATGGGTCTAATCCTAACACTAGTACTTGGACAGACAGAGCAGAACACACTTGTAAAGACAGATCAAGAAATGCAAAGACACATACTGAGAGAATAATGCTAAAAGACAGCAAACAAACACCATTTCCATTTGGTGTCTTTTTTATTGTTAATGTTAAAGCAGTAAAATTAGACACACAAGTTTGTTGTTATAGACTCAATAGTATCTTGTCTATGAAAAACTGTTAAGGTTTTTAGTAGAGTGTGTGCAACACAATGTTCAAAGGTGTGTTCTCATCAGCAGCCCCTAAAAACTGTTTGAGTGATACCAGCTACATGTTATAGCAGTCATTTATTGAGTCGATGAAAACGATCAACACTCGAAAAATAGGGTTAAAACATTTTTGCGTAATGCAATCCAGTGCTGCAGCTGAATAATAAAACAGGACCTTTGCAAGATGTAATTGTTGATTGTTAAAATGGTTAAAAACTTGGTTTACCTCTATAGTAATTCTTAAGGCTTTAAAAAAAAAAAATTCTCTTGTTTTAATACATACTTTCCCATACTTTCAACAGGAAGTCAACATAAGCCTGGAGGATGTTTGTCACATAGATGAGCCTAAAACACAAGAGCTGTACCACTTTGCTATGAATGGCAAATCATTTGCTGTAATTTCTGAGCATTTCCCTGATATGCTTCAAAAGGTAAGAAATTGCTCAAATGAAATCACTTGGAGCAGAAGTGTTAAAGTTGCACCAAGTATGTCTCTGATGCCTGATGTTTCTCCTGATTGTGTGTTCGGCCTTGCAGCTTGTGTTGCATGGCACAGTATTTGCCAGAATGGCACCTGACCAGAAAACCCAGCTGATTGAGGCACTGCAGGGTGTTGAGTGAGTATTTAGTCAAACACAGGATGTAGCTTTGAAAGCTGATTTTTGGCTAGTTTAGAGTTTTATTATTAACATCCCCATTGTGTGCTGCTGGACACAGTTTTGCCATTAATGAGCAGCAAAATCAGGTTTGTAGTCAAAAGTGAAAAATGATTAAATGAGTTAAAGGTCTTGTGGCATTGGTATTAGCTTTCATTATGAATGTAAAACTGGTTACATTGAGTAATGAGTTACTGCTCTTTATCATTTGCTCACAGCTACTTTGTTGGAATGTGTGGAGATGGAGCGAATGACTGTGGGGTATGTAAGTTTTCATCATTTTAACAATAGCACTTTGTAATGGATGTAGTTTGACAGAAGTATGTATATAACGCTATCTTACCTCACCCAGGCTTTGAAGAGGGCTCATGGTGGGATGTCTCTGTCAGAGCTGGAAGCCTCAGTAGCATCTCCCTTCACCTCAAGGACCCCCAACATCTCCTGTGTCCCGAGCCTCATCAGGTCTTTATATTTTTATATCCAAGCTGTTCTATAAATAACTAAATCAATAAAAAAGGAGTAAGAAAAAAGGGTCTTGGGTATTTTTAGGCTCAATTTATAGTCTGACAAATATAGTTGTTGCAGTATTATTATTACAGTGTTATTACACCTTTGAGCAGTTAAGTTCCTGGCTGTAGGAGCAAACTATGTCTTCCAGTTATATGTATGCTAGAGATATGACACGGTTTGCTTGCTTTTGCAGAGAGGGACGTGCTGCTCTTATCACCTCCTTCTGTGTGTTTAAGTTTATGGCCCTCTACAGCATCATCCAGTACATCAGCGTCACTCTCCTCTACTCCGTATGTAAAACCACCTCATTTATTAGCTGTGGAATCGATGAGGAATCCAGTGAAATCACAGATGTTTGTGCTCTGTACCGTGTCGTTTCTGTTTTCAGGTCCCCAGCAACCTTGGCGATTTCCAGTTCCTCTTCATCGACATTGCTATCATCCTCGTCATTGTCTTTACCAGTAAGTACAACAAAGTATCAAAGATAATGATGATCCTTTTTTTTTTTTTTTGTGTTTAATAACCCTGATTATTATTATTTTTTTTTTCTTTTCCTTTTCTTTTCCCCTGTCCATCTTCACTTTTCCTTCTGCCCCTCTCCAGTGAGTCTGAACCCAACGTGGAAAGAGCTTGTCTCTCGTCGTCCTCCATCAGGTCTTATCTCAGGGCCTCTGCTGTGCTCTGTGCTGACCCAGATCCTCATCTGCTTGGGCTTCCAGATTTTCACATTCCTTTGGGTCAAACAGCAGCCCTGGTACACAGTCTGGACACCACTTACCGAGTGAGCACCTACTATTACTTCTAATGTGTAACAGCCAAACACGCAAATTAAAACAACATTTATAATAAATTGGTTTCATTTTACGTTTTAAAAATTATCATGTGCACATCCCAATTTCTCTAAGATGGTCACAGAATGAAAATGTTCTTAAATATTTCTTAAAATTAACTCTGTCCTCACCCAGTGTCTGCAACCTCACGTCGCACGTTGAAATGAGTATTGAAAACGACACAGAAGAGGACGACCACAACATCCAAAACTATGAGAACACCAGCCTCTTCTATGTCTCCGCTTTCCAGTATCTCATTGTTGCTATTGTTTTCTCCAAGGGCAAACCTTTCAGGCAGCCTAGCTATAAGAATTGTAAGAAATTTGCTTCCTAACACCAATAATTATGTCCTAAAACTGGTACGAATCAGCTCTTCTAAACTTATTTGCATGTCCTCTTCACAGGGCCTTTTGTGCTGTCTGCTGGGAGTTTATATGTTTTCCTGCTGCTCATCTTGTTCTACCACATAGAAGGCATTAATGAGATTCTGGAGGTGGGAAAACATTAAATGCACACTTTAAATACTTCAGTGTAGGATGTAGTTTTATTTATCACATCAGGCTCCATCTTTTCTTGATATTTAACCATATAAAGTCAGTGTGTGCGTTTTGTGACTTAGTGTAGTGTTGCAGATGTGTAAAGCATTAAACTAGTGCTGTCTTGGCAATACTCACTTTATGAATTTTTCTTGGCGCTTCAGTGATAAGTGTTTCTCTGTCTGAATAGATTGTTTGCATCCCCTTTGACTGGAGGGTAAAACTTTTCCTCATCATCCTAGCCAATGCTGTTGTGTCTGTTTTGATGGAGGTAAGACCCACACAATAACATATGGTAATAGCTGATGTTTTCCTCATGTTCAGATTTTGTTTTCTCATGCAGTGTGCTCATCTTTATCTCATTTAGCTGGAGAGCATAATCAATTTTGTGTTGTGAAGTGAAAATAACAAGAATCAAAGTATGGTACAGTTAATGGTTAACCCTTTTTTTTTGTTTAAATGTGTGCATTTGTGGGGCTTTTCTCAAAGCAGCATATGTTTGTCTAATTAAGGATCCCTTTCAGAATTTGTCATGACAATGGGTTAGTAATGCTTTCCTGCTGACTCACTGGAGCAGGATCACTGTTTCTGGCTTCCTTTTTAGATGGCTGCCCTTGGATACACGTACTGCTTAGTATGCCCCCCTAAATGGTGCCTTTTCCTAAACTAACAGTGGGGTTTCCTGTCATCTTTTACGTGCCCTGAAGAAAATCCAGCAAACTGATACTGTTTTATCAAGACCTTACAGTATTTTGAGACAACACTAGCCACGTGCGCTCTTTTTACTAATATGTTTGATTTTAACCTCACATGCAATAATTAACACTCAGCTTCATGGAAGAAAATTTGCCATACTCAATATCTTAAAGCAGCGTGGCTCTAAAAATCAGTTGCACACCTCTATAGCAGGAGCTTTGTGAAATCAAACCAGACTCTCTGTAATTCTTTCCCCTGCCCACTGCACCATTCCATAGACCTTCATCCTTGACATCGTCTTACGGAAGCTTGTGTTCAGCCGAGACAAACAGAGCAACTTTGGCGGCACCCCTGCTACCCCGCCACCACAGGTTGGAAAAATCTGACACCTTCTTTTTTAGCCCTTTCCTTTTACTCTTGTGTGGTGTTCCTTCTCTCTGTTCCCACTTTTTTCTCTGATGTTACAGAAAGCACCTTTCTAATGTAACTGCTAACCACGTGCATGTGCAAAACCTCAGTCTTATTCTGATCTGTACTCTCCTTCCTGTGTCCCTCTAATGGGGACTCTGGCCAAGGCTTGACAACAGTGACGATCAAGAATGGATATTTTTACACACTATGCATCTAAAAGCTACTGCTAGTGACTGTTGCTACAAGACGGCAGTAAAATTTCAGTAATTAATTTTAGTCTTTGGTCGGCTTTTCACGTGCTGCGTTACAAATTTAGAAATTCCAGAGACACAGACCAAGAATCCCAACTGTGCACAAAAACAGCCAAGCGATGATGCATTCAACAACCGGACTTTCAAATATTTCCAGTGCTCATTAACGTCACTGTCTACAAATAACTCTCCAAACCTTCTGGAAAATGTAGTTTATTCAACAGTTTCTGATGTTACTGCAACTAAACTAGGTTATGTTCCCCCAAATCACGCAGACCTCGAGGCTTTGAGGGGAAAATCTCCGCTAAGTGATTTGCCCCCTTAATAATGGCGATAATGTTGTATGGTTTGTGATCAATTGATGGGTTCTTGTAAGCATAGTGGCGTTTTTATCAGAATTTTAATCATTTATGAACGTGATACAATAGAGCTGGACAATTAAAATGATAAAAATTGTTACAGTGCAAAAACTTTCCTCAATAGCCATATGAAACATGCTCAATATAAAGAGTGTGGAGATATTTTTGCAATTTAAAATCCAACAAAGGAGCAGAACACTATACACTGCAAACTGTGTCTAAAGCATGTTTCCACAAAGGCGGATAACCCCATGACAAGACATGATGCCAGTAAGCACAGTCGAAAATGTCGATTTTAAGCAGCTGATTAAAGTTACTGATCCTCGTTACCAACTCTGTGGCCATAAAGATTTCTCAGACAGCACTTTCCCAGCTACACACACTACATAGAGACAGCTGAACAGCTGTGTTCACTGCCACATCGGGTTG
Organism: Cichlasoma orientale; assembly: GCA_034780415.1. Lineage (NCBI taxonomy): Eukaryota > Metazoa > Chordata > Actinopteri > Cichliformes > Cichlidae > Cichlasoma > Cichlasoma orientale. The sequence continues at coordinate 104,207 of JAVDPK010002998.1, read as the reverse complement.
GTCGGGCATTGCACAAGTCACACATCTGATCCATATGTGGACCTCACTGTCCACTTCATGTGCCTTTTGTGTCCCCTTGGAGCATAAGTAGATCACAATTATGAGTTTTGTTTTTTTCTCCATTTACATTTGAAAGTTTCTTGAATTTGTACTGAGGATATATACAAAAACTCTTTGTTTGGTTTTTTTTGTTTTTTTTTAAACTAGTTGTGGGGTTGTTTCCCAACAATTTAAAACAGTTTGTTTCTATACATAGACCCATAAAGCCATCATATCTAACGTGTGTAGTTTCTATGTATTTTTCCGTACTGTAGTTTACATAAATTAGTGATATGTTGCCATGCAATAGACATGCAGAATGCTGAGGAAAAAAATTGAGGTATTACTATTACACTTTTACTGCTTCCAAGCCTTGGATATTTCCCGTTGCTTAGCAAGTATGGCACTCTTCCCCTTCCACTGCCCCCCTGTGGTAGTCTGCAGGACTTCTCGAACTCTGTTTGTTGCCCTTTCTTAGTTTCAGTCAACACTGTCAGTGTTTCTCATGGAGTATGGTATGTTTAAAATTGAAGCATTCAGACCTTAAATGTCTTTGTCAATGTGTGGTTTTTAAGTTGCATTATTGTCCAAGTTTTTAATGTGTAAAGGTGTGCTGTGGACTCCCTTGTTTGTTTGTTCTTTAAATCCATAAGCTTGTTTTTAAGGAGAAGGCTCAGACTTTAAGCTTTCTGTTGCCAACTCCTTCAAACTATAATCATGCTGAATTGTGTTTTGTTTTGCACGCATGCACACTTGTTGCAGTTTATCGGTGTTAAGAAATATGCATATTACAAATTTGAACCCATATGGACATTCTTTAGTTATATATTTTGCATGCATGATTGATTTGGCTCTTCAGGTTTTTGTTTAAAAAAAAAAAATCTAACTTTTATGACAGTTATGGAACCTTTTAATCAAAATTTTACTTATTTATTTAATTATGTTTCATGTCGTATTATTTCCAGGGAGTCATTGACCTGCGGAGGTGCAAGTGGCTGCCCTGCCTGTGTTGCCCCCACAAGATTACACCCAAAGCTCGCTACATGCATCTGGCCCAGGAGCTCAGGGTGGACCCCGACTGGCCTCCAAAGCCAACCACTACCACTGAAGCCAAACCACGCCCAGAAAATGGTTCCACCCATCAAATTAGTATCAACTCCTAGCACCCCACAGCTCATACTAATATCCAGTTTCTGTTGGTCATACAGGAAACATGAATATGAGGTGTTTAGCAAATGCACCTTATTTCAGTGGAACTGTAACAGGATCACTGCTTGCCTTCACTGTTTTTGCTCCAATGCTGTAGTTTCAGATACTGTATTACTGCACAAAAAATTTATATAAACCCCTATGACACACATCTACCAAATTAATTTACATTTCAGTTCTCTCAGTACTCTTGCTCTCTTTGGCTCACCCCCCACATATGCTCTCAGGTCACTTTTTATTTATCGTTAAAGGTGCAATATGTTGAACACCTAACTCTAAAATGTCAGTGTTGTTTTGCAGGGGCTGCTTTTACTTTGCCAAATCACCTGCCACCCAACCTGTATGATGATTGGCTAGAGAAGCTACAAGAGGGCTTCACAAGCAGTGCACAGGGAAGGATTAGTACAGACTTAAAGCTGACCTGAGCAGGTTGGCTTCCAGCACTCTACATTGACTGTATATAAGAAAAATACAATCTCTGGGCAGAACTATTCATTTATGTTAGACTAAAAGCAGGCTTTATGCAACAGTGATTCACTGTCTCATCTTGAGGTACAATGCGGTATTACGCGTGAGTACGGGCTGGCGCTACCTCGTTAGCATCCTTACTTCAGTAGCAATCATACAGTTTTCTGATCATTTTACTTCATTTTTGAACATTTTAAGTTGTTTTTTTTTTAAACTAATATGTATTGCACCTTTAATTGTCATGAATTTACCAAAACTAAGGAGCATTCAACTCAATCTGGGAGGAAGGTTGATTAGCCATCAAAATGGTGCGTTGACCCCTTCAAATCAACATTCAGTACAGGTTCAGCATAACCTCGTTTTGTCTGTGTGCAAGGGGGTGGAAAAGAGAGTGCAGGGCCCACTACACTCCAGAGCTAGCCTCTCACATACATGTTCTGTCAGAAAAGTCAGTTAAAGTGTTTAATCCTAGTTAAGTTATTCCTTTTATATGATTGTTATAAATAACAAGGTATTCATATTACAATTGTGACCACAATACTAGATTTTTGATAAGAGTAAAATGGCATGTGTAGGTCTCTCGGAGAACACTGAAAGAGAATGGAGAAGTACAGCGTAAGATAGGATGTGTTTTTGGACATATGTTTGCACATATCTTAGCTGATGTGAATAGTGCAAGCTCTAATTGCTACTGTGTAGTGCTTTTTGCAGCTAATGTACAGATAAATAGAATTATGTAAGTGCACCGGCATAACCACCTAGTGGTCCCTCATTAGACAGCATAGAGAGATGAAGCTTACCGTGAACGCCAGGGACGACTAGAATTACTCATTTAAAGTCAGAATCCAGTCAGCTGTGGGAAGTTTGCAATTGTAGAGTGGCTGCAGTCAATGTTTTGTGCAGTAAGACACCCAAAAGGGAAGAACATTTATAATCACACTTTGAAGTAAAGAGACACACACACACACACACATTTATGTTGAATTGGCTATAACAGGACATGTTGCACATCTTATTTTCAAAGCTCAAAGAACATTTTAAGCATTTGTTGACCTGCTATAATTAGGTATGACCTGTTTTTAAAAATCAGCTTGTTCTCAGCAACTTTAAATTTAAATCCATGAAAATGTAAGTAGGTGTGCTTACGGAGAAAGTGTTTTTGTTTGTTTTGTTTTTTACAAATATATGACCATCAGATTGTATAAAACAATCTGACTTTCTAAGTGACATGTTTGTGAGGTTAGAATTTTTTCTCCCCAAAGAAATTTGGTCAGAACATACAGTCAAGCAATTATGGTATGGTAAATAAGAATAAGGAGGAACACTTTGTTCAGGATATGATTATGTAAAAAAAACAAAAGTATTGAAGAGTTGATGTACCTCCGTTTTGTTTTTGTTTGCTTTTTGTTTTTGTTGGGCGGGGGTGTCTTCAGCATTTTTGGTCAAAACACGATACGTCTCAAACAAATGACTGAATTTTCATCAATCTTAACAGTACTGGCATTAATGCTAATCTATCATGCTAATAGATTTTACACAGCATATTGGATCATATTCTGTTAACTGACTGGGAACAATGCTTCCATTAGGCATCTCCTTCTCCATCTATACAGCTTTGGCCTTCTAGTGCTAACAATCTAGCAGCCTTGCCTCTATTTACTCTGCTTCTCTTTTTTTGTTTGTTTGTTTTTATAGTTTTCAAGTGCGTAATAAGCTTTATAGAATCATGAGCTGCTAGTGGGGCTATAAACCTTAAATATTATGTTTGCGTCTACTGTATGAGCCATGTCCTGCTAGCAGAAAACATGCATGAAACCAGCTCTCTATGGCCATGCTAGAAATATTACTGGAATTATGAAGTTTAACTGTAGAATTAAGAAAGATTTACATTACATTTATGTATTACAAAAAAAAGTCAGCATCAGAAACAGCATGCGTCTGTTTGATTATTGTGGACGACTAACCACGTGCATGAGACCATATGAGTCAAAGCATCTGCATCTTCAAACTCTCTTTTCTCCAAAAAGCAGAAATAAATGCTTAGTTTCCTTTTGAAGCAAGATTTCTTCCCGTGGAAGACTGATTAAGATGCTGTACTACATTGTAGCAAGAAACTGGGCACCTGATCCACTTGCTTTTTTCAAAGTGCTTATGAAACGACAAACCCTGCATAAGCTGTTTGTTCATACAGCTGAATTTATAGATGACACATAGCCTGCCTCCATAGAGTTAAGAGCTATATTTTATGCTCACTCCACTTTCTTTAGCATTTAAAGTAAAGCTCGCATCTATCATACTCACCCCACTAGATTTTGAAGGTAGCTGTAAATTGTTGAAGATTCTTACAAATAAAACAGTTTAGTCTCTTAAAATGAAATCCAATAATTACTCAAAACAGATGGATGGCAGTAATGTAGTTCAAGCCATGAACATAGAGAAATGGGCAAATATTTTTAGAAGAAGAAGGAGGTGACTGATGCTATAAATGGAGATTTACAGTGAAGTTTCACTTTAAAACAGCTCAAGAAAATGAGGTTAACTGTATCAGTATAACTGTAACGCATAGCAGGTTGCCTTTCATGAATCATAGTGGTTCAGTTTCTTTAGAGTGCTCATATGGCGCCATATAAAAAGAAAATAGCTTGTTTCCTCCAGGGCAAAATTAGGAGCAAATGAATTCTCAGACATCCTAACAGCGCTGTGTGTTATGTGACACTTCTTCATGCATTTATCTTGTCCACTCAGGTGGGGTTTGTTTTTGTTTTTTTTCATATAGTTGGGGAAAAAATATTTTCTTGTAAAAACTATGATATTAGTAATGATAATCTAAGGTTGCTTAGTGCTAAAAGCCATTTCAGCAGTGGTGTCAGATGCATTTATGTGATAGTTGAGCTCCATGTTATATAACGTTAGTTTCCACGGATGCATTGCTTATTATTACTTTGTGGATAAAGGGTTAGTGTGAGGAGAATGTTCCGTAGATGGGATGCAGATGTGATGATTTGTATACATGAAAAATGCAAAGCATGGCTCACATTGACATTTTTGTACTAATTAGCAAAAGTGTGTTATCATATTTTTTTCTTTGTTTTTTTTTTCTTGCTAACTTTTGAGGTTAAGAATGAATGTAATGTAAACAAACAAATTTAATCTAATGCAATATTGCAATTAATGATATTTCCAAAGACTTTTCATCACACTTTTTTTTTCCTCAAAAAAACATTAAAAAAAAAAAACCGTACTGCTTGAGAAATAAGAGGCTTCATTTTTGTCTGTGCTCTGTGTCAAACCAGACACAGCAGAAGGTTTTCAGCGGTGATAATATTGTTAGAGGTTGGATTCTATATGAGATATGTGTACATAAGAGTCAAAAGTTATAAAAAAAAAAAAAAAAAGAAAAAAGTTTTTTGAATTATCAAAGGGCTGGTGTGTCTTTTTCTACTTTTTTGGTACTGTGTTACAATCATTTGTCTACTTTTGATTTGTACTGTCTGATGAAATGATCTGTACTTTTTTGTTATGGAGTTTATTATCTTTCTTGTTGGGGCATAAATCCTGGGCATTTATTTCACAGATTGAATCTGTTAGTGCAAAGTATGATTAGGGCACTTGAATTAACATGTTTTGGGCAAACAAACGTTACAAATGTCTTCTAGAGTTTGGTTGAAGTTGAATTTTCACCATCCTAAATGCAAAGATTTGTCTCTAAAGTTGATCTGTTTCTGTTATATTTTTCACCTTTTCATTTTGGTTTCTTTTGCCTCTGTGCTTTGAATTAAACTATTACAAGAAGGGAATTCAGCTGTAGTAGGTAGGGCATCTTCACTTATCTCTTTCGCAGTTTGAGCATAATCTGACAATCTTCTCTGTCTGATCATCAATTGTATGCATTTGACTTTTTTTTTTTTTTTTTTGCATCTCGACCTTTTTAAAACATTTCCATGTAAAATGTATTTAGCAAGCAGAATGTGCTTTGCTGTTCAATATCAGAGGCCTGTAGTCAAAAAGGTTGAATAGCTGCTTAGGAGCAAAATGGTTCTGGCTCAGCTGTGTCATCACTGTTCACTTTGATGCAAACAGTTCCACATAAAGACATGCAAAGTGTGATTAACTGCTATCGCTTTTCTTCTGCACTCGGGTTTTGCCTTTATCGTAACACAGCTGTATAGAAGCAATGGATCTCATGCTGAAACCTCTATGCTCTTAAACAGGTACAACATACCAACCGTTCAGTTAGCATCGGCCTCTTATATAAACCATGTATTTAAAACATACCACCGAATGGCATTTAGATTAAATCTGAATTTAATCTAAATTAAATCTGAGTGAATGAACATTCGTGGATGTTGTTTCCTCAGGGAACTGGGTCTATTTGTTATGAATAAAGAAATAAAAATTGAAACCCAAACTGAATGAAAACACTGTTGATTAAAAGCTTTTTTTTTTTTTCCTTTTTTTTTTTTTTTTTTTATCGCAGCCCATCTGTATGTCTTTCAGGGCAGGTTATTTGGGTATATGTATTTACTTTTTAGCAGAGATGTACATTTATTTTGAAAAATTTTGTTCTTTATAATTTATTATTTATTTTAAGTTCCTTTTCCCTGAGGATTGTATTTCTGATTTATCTCGATTTCTTTCTTTTCAATAAATGTTTTTAAAGCAACCTGGATGCTAATAGTAATTTTCACTTGACATGAATGGGATAATGTGAGGTTAGAAAAGCTACAGAAAATTGACATGTAATGGTTAACAAGCCTCAGTCTGAGAAGATCATTTAGAGATTACCTGTTTACAGAGTTTAACCTCCAAATCGGGACATGAAGTGTTTTCATGTAATCTTAAAACCTTTTAAAATTTATTAAGTTTTGACAGTGCTGTACAAAAATCCAGAGTCACCTCATTTCTTTATATTGTGCTTCCAAGGAGCCTGACTTTAACACTGATTTATGAATCATCCGAGTATCAAAAAGGCAAATATCTCAAGGGATGAACCAACATTGCCCTCTTATAACAAACAACTTAGAAAAACAATTTCAAATTGTGTCTTTAGGCACTTTTTGTTGAATCTGTGAAAAATGCCAAAGATGAGGATTTGACAAGCATAAAATATTTTTGCACCAACAAGGTGGTTCCTGTGGAGCCATTGGCTGAAAATGGCATATTTCAGCATGGTGTGCAGTGTGTCCTTAAAAAATTTGAGGAAACTTGAGAAGTAAAGAACAAAAGAAGCATCAGGCCTAAAAGTATGATGATAGTATCTAGTTTCAGATGAATGGTATCTGAAAAGCATGTCTTTAAGAAATAGGAATAAGTTCAGCAAGGGCGTGAGAGATGCATCTAAACCTACAGTTGATCCGTCTACTGTTCAATGAAATCTCATCAGAAATGTTCTCAGTGGAAGAGTGGCTGTCAAGAAGCCATTCTTAAGGAAGGGAAAGGGAAAAGGCCGAGGTATGCCAAATTACACAAGAACTGGACAGAAAATCAGTGGCAACAGGTCTGATCTAGGGATGAATCTAAATTTAAATATTTGGTTTAGCTCACTGATGTGTGCGAAGGGGGTCAGGAGGACCTCAGCAGAGAACTGTGTGTGTACAGCCATCTTTAAAACACGGCAGAGGCTCAGTGATGGTTTACGGCTGCATTTCAATCAGTGAATCAAAGGGGTGTTTTTTTCATGTCATATCATAGACTGAATGCAGAAACCTGCTGCTAAGGCAGACCAAAACTGACCAGACCATCGGAGGATCTACACATCAATCACGAGATGGAAAAGCATCTTTAATTTAAAAAAATATATATATATAAGGAATGAAAGATTAAGAACACCAAAAGGTCTGTCATATAAAGGCTGTCAAGCAGTGGTCTCAAAACATTTGTCTCTAAACATCTTATTGGGAGCTAAAAACATTGGCTGGATTAAAACATGGCAGCAATCAAGGATTCAAGGGTTTTATTGTCATTCAATTTGTGCTCAGGTCCAGGTTAAGGCCAACAACATGTACAAAAACAAACATGTTTACAGTGTAGTATAAAAAAAAAGATATAAATAAGAAATGACAAGTCTGTTTAGAGTACAGAGTTGTGTGCAGTGGGTAGTGCAAAAGTTATCTGTGGCTGGAAGCAGCAGAAGCTACAGAGCACCAGCAGCGTTCAACAGCCTCCAAGAAGAATCTGCTCCTCAGTCTGGTAGTTCTGCATTCTTCACAGCCTCCTGCCTGATGGAACAGTGTTTGTGCTGGGTGAGTAGGGTATTTCAAGGACGTCATTTGTTCCGTATTTTCAAAAATCTCCAATACTCATCTCTGTCACACACACATCAGCACTAAATGTAATTAATTGTAAAAATTGATAAAATATAACTGGGGTTAATTGTGTGAGAGATTTTGGCACAAATATTATGATTTTTATTTAGTGAGTTATATGATTTTGTGATCTGCGGGCACTGACAGAATTATAATTTGGATTTGATGAGAAACTTTTTAAAAGTCTTTTTAAAATATGAAATATCTGGGAAAGATGAAAGAGAAAAAAGTGAAAAGTCAAAGTCAAGCTAAAAGCTTGAAGATTTGGTGACAATTTGACCAAATATGTAAAGAACACATTTTTCTAAAAGTTACATACTGCAGCTTTAAGAGTTCCATCAAGTCCTCAACTTATTCAGTTTATATTTTAAAAGTTCATTATTGCACACTCTACACAAACAGACGAGATTAGGTGCTAGTGCTACTGTGATGTGGTCAATCATACACTATATGATTTTCTAGGTTAATTGTGTAATAACTTGTGCACAAGTTGTGTTTGATTGCACTTTGTTATATATTTGCATGTAATGTAGCCTTGCATGTAATGTAGCCTTATTTAAGAGCACTTTATATGCAGCAATCTTTGACAATAAAGTCTTCACTGCTAAAAAAAACCCCCGTAAATTGCAATGCCAAAAACTCACGAAATTAAGTTGAAATTTCATAACTCTAATTATATTAAATGGAAGTAAATTAGAGAAACAAGTTATGATAACTAACTTGAAGGTATTGCTTTTTACAGTGTGCTGCATGTTTTTGTGGTCATTAAGGTGGTGAGTGCACAGAGGTCAAGGGTTATGGTAGCTTGTAAAAATTCAGGCCGAGTCTACCTCATCCTGTTTGTTCTAATGTTTTGGTTCAGAAAAGTTTTGGAGTTTTCTTGGCTTTCTGTTATCTTCACCGTGCCTCCAATGATCCTCTCATGCCCCAGCTGGGAAACCTGCTTGAACTTAATCCTGTTTATATGAAAGTATGAGCTAAGGTGGTGAAATACATGAAGAATATGTCCTGTAGAAGATATATTTCCTGGCCTTATGACCTCCAACACTATCCAACTGCTAACAGTTTGTTTTGTGACAGTGGGGAATTTCCTTGGCCTTTCTTCAAACCCATCTCTGCCCTCTAAAGTTGCACAAGATAAGCACTTTTGTTAAATACCTTAAATGTAAATTTCCACAGCTTGGGGACAAGTGGTGGCAATCTTCCTCATAAAGAGATAGCCTTATTTTCATGGGCAGCATTTCTCCTGTGTCCCCCCACCCCCAAACCCCTATTGGTGGCATTAGGGGGCACAGCCACCTCAGTCTATAGATTCAGGCTCAAATAAATACTTACCTTAGGCCACAGAGACTCATACATTCTACTGTCAGAAACAAAAAAGTGACACGAAGCAAGCAAAATACAAAACAAGGCAGGCAATATTACTGATTCGTCATTATAAAACTAACATTTTTAGTCCAGCACTTGTACCTGAGCACTTCATACTGAATCATGAACCAGTGCTGTGTCTACACATAACAGACAGCTTAGCAAAGAACCAGTTTTAACTTGTATCTTTAGGCACTTTGTTGCTAGCAGCCTGTTGCAAAAACACATAATTTGTTCCCATTTCTTTTCTTGAATCTATGAAAACAGCAACAGCTCTTATGGAATGATGAAGCCAAATTTGACATTTTTGGTTGAAATTGTTGTCAATATGTATGGAGGAGATAAGGAGAGAAGGGGAAAGAATGTGAGTGGCATCATCTTTTGGTTTTGGACTTATGTGGGGTTTATTTGTGCGTTGTGTTTTCAGGTGGCATCATGGGCTGGTCTGGTGTCCTCCTGGGCAGCTGGGATCGCACCTGTGGGGAATCAGTTTATTTGATCTGCCCCTGGTTCCCTCGCTGGTTCTGAGCTTTCATCTGTCAACTCAGTTGGTGCTCAAGGAGGGCACCTATTCCCCCATGCTGTTCACCTGCTTGCCCACTCTCCACCGACACTCAGCAGCTCACCTCGGACCCCCGCTTGCCTCCTTGAGTCTCCCCTCAAGCTTTGCTCGCTTGCACCCCCAAGTAAGGCGTTCACCTTTACCCATACACACCTGCATCTCTTTGTCTCAACCTAGAATTGCCTTCAAGGAGCCTGGAGAACTATTCCTGAAGACTAAAGAAATTACAAGAAAGCTGCCTAAAAGAGTTCAGGCTGTGTTGAAGAATAAAGGTGGGCACAGCAAATATTGACTTTCAAGCTCTTTTTGACTTATATACTGTATGTTTATGTTTTTTCATGTCTTTGTATGTTTGCACGTTTCAATAAATCGCTGCACCTATTTCCCATTTTCCTAGCAAAATATAAAGAAGGAGAGGTGGTTGACATTTTATAAAGTCTGTGATTTCCAGTGTTACACAAAACAGGGCTGCCAACTTTCAACTACAACTTGGAGTGAGATCCAACTGGATATAGCTGAATGGACAGATAATCTACCACCAGAGGTTTTTTTTTTTGAGAAAATAGTCTGTAACTTGGATTAAAAGACCTTCGGATGACCAAAAGGGCAAGGTGCCATAGAGTATTTGATATGAAAGAAACAATTTCTGACACCTAAGTCCAACAACACCTGTATGATTGTTTTATAATTGTCTGCTAGCTGGGTTGCTGACAAAATCCATTCATTCTGTTCATGTGTAACTGCAACTTATGAAACCATAACATTGTTACTAGGCAACCTGTTTCCACATTTTTAGTTACTTTATTAATTAAAGTGATCAAAAATATGGGAAACGTTCATGCACACAATACTGATGCAAATAATGACCTTGAATTCAATCGGAAAAAAATGAAAAAGATAAACTTGACAAGAAAAATATTTTTTGCCCGAGTAAGTGGGTCAGGCTTTTAACAGTAAAATATTATAATATGTTCTAAATTATTAATATTTCTGAATAATTTAAAAAGCTACTTGTGTGAAACTCCTTTTAATGAAACCAGAAGAAAGACTGACACAGCTGTAAGCAGCAAACTAAACTTCAGTTCATGTCAACATGCTCTCAAACCAGTATTATATTCCTCTCTGATAAGTCTGTGTGTGTTCGCCTGCGGCATCTTACGCACAAAAAGAGCCTTTTCTTCAAACTGTCCAGTGCGCAGAGGAAAGCCCATTTAACCTGTTTTTCATAAAAGAGGGGTGTTGATGCATCCTCCTTATTTGACATGACGCAGGGCGGAGATTTTCAGAATCCACAGAACGTGACACTTGTGTCTTGCCTTTTGTTTGTTCCCCAGCAAAATCACAGAAATCAAGTCATTTTCAGTTATACTAATTCTGGAATTTCCCTACATTCAGAATACATGCACTGATGGGTGGCAGGGAGCAACTGAGGTGGAGAAACAGTGCAGCAAAGAGCAAACTGACGGCTGCAAATGCATCACCTTTGTTTTCACTTTAACACCAAACCTTCAAAATTAATATTCTAACATCCTAATAAACTGTGTGCTAACAAGAACTGATAGCTAATCATAGGCCGAGCTTAATATCTTAATTAGTGTCTTTTCATTAGTATTAGATTTGATATTGGCAGTTGCAGGATACACAAACTGCGTCCTCCAATGTCTGGACTAATATATAGCTGTGACAATGATTTCTTTTCAGGATTTGGGAGAGCATTTGAAATGGGACAGTCTAGTGAGGCCTGTTCTGGCATGTTCTGTCTTGAGATGCTGAAAAAGGAAGGATCTGAACTGGGACACATCCGAAAGCCCCGAAGCAGAGGGAAGTGATTTAAAAACAGCATGTCGGTTTGCACTCTCACAATTATAATTTGGGTGAGCATTTGATATTATTAAGAAGTTAACAGAAGCCATGGAAAGCATTTGTTCTTCTGGGAGTAACTATATGTAGTTGCATGAGAACTATTGCAGTTTTTAATCAACCGCCATAAAGCGCTGGGCCTATTGGATGACACCGGCAAGCACAGGGAATGCTGAAGAACAGTGTAGAGAGGTAGAGTTGTGGATGCAACACTAACCTGTGATGTTTCTAGGGAATATTGATTTTGCACTTTTGTGGTAGAACTCCTCCACGATGTCTTTTGCACCAAATATCAACTGATAAGTATTCAGAAGTACCGGATTCTTGCATAGTTTGCTTGCAAGATTTTGTCCATGAACATAACGGTATTTGGGTGGATTGTGATAAAGTGGGAGCTATTTTGAGCTGTTCCCCTAAAAACCTGTGGAATTCATGTTCACACATGTGCATCAATCCAGTTTTCTGGATTGATGCACTGTTTGTTTAAGCTGTGTGGGTGTAATATTGTCAACTGCTGATTTGGGGGCTCTGTGTTTTAACAGGTGGATCCACTACAGTTAATTTTACACTCTTTTCTGGTGTGTGTGTGTGTGTGTGTGTGGGTGTGTGTGTTCTGTACTCTTGCTGGAGTCCTGTTTAAGGAGTCCTATTTAAGGGTTTTGCAGAAGCAGCTTGTGGTCTTTTGGACAACTTGGTACTGAACATGTGGAAATTTACATAATACACACTGTGGTAGAGGCATGTGCAGGTTAACAGTGTGCACTGCTGCTTATGTTTTGCAGGTTGTGTGATCACTGTTTGCACACAATTAAATTTAAACGTTTATGTGGCTTTTTGACGGAGCACCAGTTTCATTGTTTAGAATAAAGAACCCAAAAGATGACTTTGTGTCCTGGGCTGGGCCACTGTTTTTCCTGAAGTTATTGCTTGGCCTTTAAAATGTTTTCATTCTTGCAGTGGATTAATTCACTCTGAAATAAGCTGGGATCAACATTTTGATCATGCCCAGGTGTTCATCCACACTGACTTGGGAATTCCAGATGTGATTAACAGTGACAAGATTGTCTGCCATTCATATAAATCTGTGAGGAAAACAATGGTAAAAAGTGCCTCCTGAATTACGAGAAAATACAATGCACATTTCTCTTTTTATCAATAGAATCTGAAACCTCTATTCTCCTTAGTAGGAAGAACTCTCCGAGGACAAGGGAAAATAACAAGCTGAAGCAAGCCAGCCAGTTAGGGCACTGGCAGCCCCACTGAGCATGGCTTACTGTAGCTCTGCCTGATGCAGCACTATCAGGACCGATGCGTTGGTTGGGCACTTCACCTGGTGTTCTGAGCTGTGCCAGTGCTGGCCTCACCTCTGCCAGGGGGCTCCAGCATCTGGTGAAGCTTCTGCACTACTTCAGAGGACAGAGCTACACACTGAGAAATAGGTTAGATAACGCTGGCAGGAAAAAGAGGCAGACAGCGGGGCGTGAGCAAGATTTTGCGGGGGTGTTACTTACTGTTCAGCTATGTAAGGTGGTGAATACTTGTTTATGACTTCTGTAAAGCGCTGTGCGTGTCACTGGCAAAAAGCCTGCTAGACCGATCGATGATGAGGAGCTGCTGCAGCAGCAGCCATGTGAGACATGCCCTGATTTAATTTGCCCAGTCTCCCCGCGCGAGGTTAATGCTTCGATTCTGATGCTAATGCACATGAAGAAAATCGCACATTCCCCTGCCTGGGTCAGAATGGTATTATTTAATAGTTTTGCTTTGTTAATCAACATATAGAATAAATGAGCCCCACAGCCAGGGAATGACAAATTACCTGATAGTCGTGTTATCTGCTCGCTACAAAATGAATTGGAAGAATAGACTCCTTCTTATTGTACGCTATTTTATTTTCTTATTTGAAAAGTACAAAAATGAAAAAAATATTCCAGCTGTTATGTTAATGCAAAACAATTCATCTGGGTTGCTGAAGAAACTTTAAAAAGGGTATAAAACAAAGGATGATGGAAAATTCCTTGAGCTGAAACACTCTTTTTAGTCTCTTTTTTTAGTATTTGCAGTAATGGCTCAGATAATATTCTTCTGCGATCTCCTTAAGCCATGTGTTGATCTTTGCGCATCCCATCGTTGCACCATCCTTTCCCTTTAGAGGTTAGGTTAGAGACACCAGAAGAAAAAGCTGCTAGTGGGCTGCGCTGCGAGCTCAGATTTCCCATTTAAAGGTTCTGTTTTAAGCACTATGAAACATATCTGCCTCCCATGACCATAAAAGGGCACAAAAAACATTGTAATAGTAATAAATATAGAAAGCGAGTAGGAGCAGAGTATCTTCTATCCTCCGAAAGTCCACAGAGCTATTGCTACAGTATTTGAGAGGCTTTGGAAACCAAAAACAGCCCTTTTACACTTCAATAAAGACATTCATGAACCCGACTTTTCCTGTAGGTCTAAAGGTCTAATAGCCTAGAGTGCTTTCCTTTCAGGTGAATGTGCTTGTTCTAACAGGTGCTTAATAATAGAGAGGGAATGCAGGGAAAATGGAATACAAGCCTGAGCGATTGTAAGCAGGTACACGAAGCACAATAGGATTGGAGAATAGATTGATCCTGGCTTTGTGTGCTGTTGTTTAGCCAGATTACCACAACCACCTTTGTATTGTGTGGAAATTGGACAGAAATTTGTTTTCAATTTGCCAGCCATTTGATTTGCATTTCAGCATGACTATTTTTTTTTTTTTTTGCAACACAAAGTATGCAGTAAGGAGAAATGTGCTATGTTGTGCAGACCACAGTTTCACAGGATTAACTCGTTTTCCTGAGAAAACTGAGCCACTAGTGACACTAAATCAACCTGACTCATCTGAAACCTTAACATAAGATACTGACTTGCAGAGCCTCAAAAACCAGGGCATACAAGCTGACTCCAGCTGAGGTGAATAGTGTTGAATACCAGCGTGTGAAATTCTAAATGAGTTCCATAAGACCCCGCTGTAGCGCTGAACTTAAGTGCACAGACTCAGAGAGGGTGACGGCAGCAGCTGTATTTACTCCTACTTCATGCTGCAAACTGTTAAAGCGTAATGCTTAAGGGTTAAATCCAGGGTTAAATTCCAGCAATCCAAAATTCATGCTGCAGTTCCGCGGTGTGTTTGTGGGTCCACATTTTTGTTAATGATATTGCAGACTTTAACTTCTATATCGCAGTCAGCAATTATAAATATCGGCTTTAATAACATAACACGGACTTTAGTTATTAAAAGCTCTGTGAAAATCGCAAATGCTGCAGTGAAAGTGTTAAAAGGTACTCACAAAAGAGATCATATTCTTCCCACATTAGCTTCTCTTCTCTGGCTTCCTGCTAAACCCAGAACTGAATTCAAAGTCCTTCTCCTCACATACAAATCCCTTATGACCAAGTGCTACCATATCTTAAAGATCTTCTGGTATTATCATTATCCCAACAGAGCACTTCACTAACAGAGTGTACGCTTACTTGTGGTTCCTACAGTTTCTCCAAGGTAGAATGGGAGGTAGTGCCTTGAGCTATTAGGGTCCTCTTTTGTGGAACCAGCTCCTACATTACTGAGTCAGACACTGCCTCTAGTTTTAACATTAGGCCAAAAACTTTCCCTTTTGACAAAACTTACAGTTAGGGCTATCTCGTGTGAACTTAAACTATCCCCTAGATATAGATATATATCTATACGTATGATGCTATAGGCTCAGGCTGCTGGGGACCTCCCAGTGCGGTGCTCAGCCCGAGCAGCTGTCCTTTCCTCTCTTCTCTCAGTCTCCATTCATTTATTTCATGAATGCATCTCCTCTTGCATGACATTAACCTTCTATCTTTTCTCTTGTGTAGTTTGTGCTTTGTCCATCCTCTCTACCAGCTCCTTTCTAAAGATGTCTTCGGCTCTAGAGCTGCATTTTCCTGGTCTGCAGTTACTGGTCGCACGAAGATACCAAGTGCTACTGTTTTTTACTTTCATCTCTCTGTGCTCATGATTTCTCTCTACATCTTCCCCTCCCTGAGCGATGTTATGACAGAGGTTTGGTCCTGTTAAAAAGTTTTTCCTCCCTACTGACTCCAAGTGCTTGCTCATAGGGGATAATTCAATTACTAGGTTTACAGAGGAGAGAGAAGCAGACATTTCACAATGTATACCATAATTTATTAATCTATAAATGTATATAAATTCTAACCATTCTGTAGTTGGACATTACAAGAACTTTTCATTTTTATCATTCTTATGAACGTGCCTAACCTCAGATTTTTCTCTGTTTTTTTAAAGATAGGAGCAAAGTACAGCATATTGATTAGGGGAGATGAGACTCTGTCAGTTCCAAAAACCCACTTCATGGTTAGACTGATAAGATAACCTGTATTATTACATAAAAAGCTTGCCTGGCTTTGCTTAACCTGCACTCAATTCCCCTTACATTCTCTGACTTTACCACTTTAATGTGCTGTAGTCATGGCGTGTATTGAAAAAACTCAGCATGCCACACGTATCCATCCATTTGTTATTATTATTTGAATTGCATTGCACTGGAAAGTGGTGACGGCGAATTGGAAATGGGATGGTGAAGCTGAGACCACCTCAGCCCCAGTATTTTAGGCACAGTTCTGCCTCAGTGAGCTGGGCTGATTGGGATGCAGCAGGGTCTCTCCCTTTCTCTGCCTCTTGCTTTCTCCCTGCGTCTCTTGTTCTGCTCAGCCCGAAACAGACATTTTGATGAAAAGCAGAGGGGGTCAAAATATTTAGAAAGGCAAAGCACATGCAAGAACACACACACGATCACAGGCTACACATGTGTTTCTGTGAAGGCGCAGACACAAATACACAAATAACAATTCATGTCACGGTTCCCCGCTGCGCTGGCAGAAATGAGGACCCCAAACACGGACATAAATGCAGGACTGGAGTTTAATAA
>JAVDPK010002998.1:35429-87359 GCA_034780415.1 Cichlasoma orientale | reverse complement strand
TGGTTCGAAAAACTCAGAGTGCAGCATCTCTCTCATGTTATGGTGGCCGCTTTTGCCCCCTCCAATATGGCGGTGACATAGGCATACGAGTCAGCGATCAATGCGGTATCTATGTATATATATCTATGGTACCCCCTGCATAATGCGCTACATAGGAACCAATTCACTAATGCGGTTCTGTTTTTCAGTGCTGATTTCGAAGTGGCACCATTTACCGGAAATGGACTGTCATTCTGATTGTGTCCTTGTTAGCTAGTTGGCCGCCACAACGGGCAAGCAAATGTGTGCTGTTTGGGAAGATGAATTAAACTGTACCTAAAGAGTGAATCTGAAAGACATCTCCGTGTAGCTGCTTTAACAGCACAATGCTGCGTGTCGGGAGCACAGCAGCCTGGTGAGTTTCTATTTAATGAAGGTAATGGTAGCAGAAGCAGGGTTAGCCGCGGTGCGAGGAGAGCTTCAGGACGGTCGAGCTGGTTCTGTGTAGATTACATCAGCTGCCTGTCCTAGTAAGAAAAAAAAAAGACTCATATTATAAAAGGTATTACGGCTGTCTACATGTGTGCTCTGTTTTCTTTATGCTGCCGGTGCTACTGTGGGTCGGTTTGGTGTCATTTAGCCTGCTAAAGGTCTAGCTCGGTCGCTGAGTGTGAACAGCAGTCGTGCTATTCAAAAACAAACTGACAGATTGAAAGACCGCTGTTAATATGAATACTGTTCACCGTATCGATGCATTTAGCTGGGAATATTATAGTAATAAGCTGTGTTGTTTATTAAATAAACCTTAAAATGTGTGCCACCTTATGTTTTCCTTCATGTTGTTGCTCTTTTTGGGGCTACCTTAAACAAAAATGACTGCTTTTGTAACTAACCTTTCTTTGTATATCGTACAAAAAAAAATTCGATGCAGTTAATGTATTTAATGGTGGTGATCATGATCGTTATGGAAATGAGCTTTCTTCATTTTCTCACCTTATCTCTGTAATTTCAGCATGGCCTGCAGGAACCTGGTGTCCACCAACATGGGGGTGAGATTTAGGATACCGCTCCAGAAGCTTCACCCTCTCTCCCGTGCGATCCACCACCGCTACTCTGGAAACAACAACCCTCAGCACCCTCCTCATCGCACAGCTGCCCGCTATTTCACCTCAATGTCTCGGTTGCCCATACGGCCACCGAAGCCTCCCCCGGGGTCAGGGGGCCACGGGTACCAGCAGCAGCGCAACTTCTGGGTGGCCCGTCTTGCTGCTCGGCTGCTAAAGCTCAGATATATTCTGCTGGGGACTGCAGTGGGAGGGGGGTACACAGCTAAGAAGGTCAAGTACTGAGTGTTTTGCTTTGCTTATCATGTGAGAAGGAAGAAAATTGTTGTGCATACTGAGCAGAAATTTGTTTTTGTTTTTTCCTTCAGACCTATGATGAGTGGAAGGACATGCTGCCTGATTTTAGTGAATACAACTGGGTCATTCCTGATTTTGTCTGGGAGCTTAGTGAACAAATTGATCTTGGTAAGTTTTCTGTGAACAATAATGAACAAATCCCTCACATTGTTTTCTTCCAGCTGTATCATGAGTTACAGCTCTCAACTCTGTCTTCTTCAGCTGACCTTTTATCTGTTTTAATCTACAGATAAACTGGCCAAAGCTCTACCAGAGATGGAAGAAATAGCCAAACTACTACCTGACTTTGACAAAATTGGGGAGAACTTCACTTTCCTCAAAGGCCTCCTCACCTCTGGTGAGTAAACAAAGCATTAGCAGTCTCTTTATACAATTACATACAAATAATTAAAAACAGCATGTGCAGACATCACAGTGCCAAGCCATGATTTAGAGTGAAGGTTACAGTAGCTTCACTAAAGCAAACCTGCTTTTCATTTCTACTTTCTTACCTGCACCATACTTCAAGCATTGCATTTTTGGTCTCTCCTTCCTCTAAGGGACCTGAGCAGAATGAGGAAGTAGACTTCTGTATCCTGTAACTTGCTGATTTTTCAGCTGAATCCTTTCTGTCTGTGGTTGTGGGTATTAAAATGATTCCTTATTAAGTGAACCCTCCTATAAGTGTGATTTGAATCTGTACTTTGTATGCTGACTTTTGTTTCATGGTGTCACCAAGAGTTGTTTATTCAGATGGGTCTATGGACCCCTTTTATGTATGGTGTAAGCTAATATAAAGAGTGAAATAATGAACATGTAAATAATGATATAATTTAAATTGCGTAGTGTTGACTGTAAAGAAGAATTTTGCTGCAGTACAAGTTTGTTAAAATTTGTACTAATAACCCTTTCAGAAACTAGTCAGAGTTTTGTACAGAAGGTTTTTTTGGTTGGATGAGGATTTGATCATGTTTTGTATCATTGTACAACTTTAGCATATAAACAAATGATAAATTTGTTGCATTCTGTCAACAAATTATTAAGCATTACTAGAGCAACTCTTGATTGGCTACTAATGACAAATACAACATTTAGGGCTTTTTGAAGATCAGGCCCAGTTGAAGGTGTTCTTATCTCTTTTAACAGTTTCCTGTTAATTAGCTACATCACTTAAAGCTCTGGCATAGCAGCATCTTTGTATTAATACACATCATTCAGCTATGTCCCTGCTTTGACCACCATCCCTTTGCTTCTGTCTTTTATGATTTTTATCTTGTGTTGTTCTTCCTTTCTCCTCCCCCCCACCCTACTGTTGTCCTCCACGTTCTTCACAGGTGTGAGTTTGGGTAGTGAAGTCAAAGGAGCTTCTGGTCTGCATCTGTTGTTAGGTGTGTAAACCCAGCTCTCAGTAGTGCTGCCCACTCCCCTCTTTTTTTCTTTCTGTGGCTGACTGACAACTGTCTTGCCACAGCACTTGTATGATGGCCACGATTTGGCTCTAAAGGTGGTAGCAGAGCACCTTCCTGGGATTTTGGCTGCCAGATTACAGATTAATGGCAACAGTGGCTTCGCTCATTGTTCAGACTTTTTTATTGAGTTAAGTGTAATTAGGAGGATTAAAAGGTTTAATCTGGCTCATACATGTTTACTTGAATGGGTAGATTTCTCTCTGTCTTCTTGAAGTCACCCCAAATTCATAGGAACCTTGAAGTTTACCTTTCCCTAGTTAATTTTAAGCACAAATAAGAGAAAAAGGAAGAGTTACAGAAAAGGTCTGGAGAGCTCATAAATGCAGATCATTGTTTTTCCCTGTGGCATTTCCCCCTTTTCCCTTTCTTGAACCTGACTGTCCTTGGCTGTGCTTTGTCCTGCTGTCTTGTCTTCTTTGCCTCCTTTGACTTCCAACCTTTTTCTCACCTGGGTTTTTGCTTTTGATCATATTTCTTTCATCACTAATCTTTGGGGCAGTTTCATTTTGCTCTAACTTCTTATTATTCATTCAAATGTTTGGAAAATAAACACAAAATAGATTAAGTTTAAAATGAATTCCATTTCTCCCATTTTTTTTTTGACAAACATTAAGCTGAAATGAATTTAATAACGACAGTGCAACCCTTTAATGGTTTATGACTAGTAAAGTCAGTGTATTGCACAGCAATATGTGAAAATTTTTACCTTAAGTTATTGTCATACCAGACATAACCACACCTTTGCAGTGAGTCATAAAAAACAGCAAGGGCGTGTCCCCGGCTCTTTTTCTTGACCCTTAATATTTAATGTACCCTTCAATGGCTTCATGAAAAATACTTGCCCACTGATGTATTCAGTATGCTTATTCCCGGGGATGTTGTGTTTTTCTCTGTACAGCACATAATACTCGTTTATATGGCTAAGTAAAATTTGCTTTTTGTATGATCATAACATGTCATAGAAAATAATTTCACAAGTTTACACAATTAAATTTAAAGACCTTAAGGAACTTGATTCTTTGTTTCTATGCCCATCATGTGAGCTTAAAGCTGTTTAATTGTAACTGTGTTTCTAACCAGGTACACTATAAAAGTTTTATCAGTCTCAGTATCAAACTGTGTACATAAATGAAACCATTTACAGTATTTCAGTGTTTCAGCATTTAGTCCTAGCTGCAGTAAAGTTTCTGTTGACAATGGTGGTGTTAGGATAGATGCTTCTTGGACTGCTATAAATGACTGAGAAGCTTGAAAAGCTTTTAGTGAGTTTCCTCCATCTGTATACTCATGTATCAGTGCTAAATTTTCCAAACATTTGAATTTTAGTCACTCTGCTCTTTTATTTTTCTAACTGCCATCTTTTAGACATAGTCGCAATCTTCCACGTTTATACTGCATGTAATAGCCTTCATGTATATGCATTAGTAATCTTATCCTGGGTTGTTGTGTCTCCTCTGATAGACACTTCAGGTGATCCTCCACTAAAGGCCACAGATTCCTCTGCTGC
The DNA here is from genome assembly GCA_034780415.1 of Cichlasoma orientale. Classification (NCBI taxonomy): domain Eukaryota; kingdom Metazoa; phylum Chordata; class Actinopteri; order Cichliformes; family Cichlidae; genus Cichlasoma; species Cichlasoma orientale. The sequence goes on along the minus strand of JAVDPK010002998.1, from coordinate 83,004 downwards.
AGTCACACATGAAGCTGGTGATAAGCAGTACAAAAAGGTAAGTAAATAAAACCTGCTGACACTTCCTAGTTTTTCTGCTCTCGCTCAGCTCCTGTCTGCAGCTTGGCTAACTTTTGCTTCAATGACAAGAACTGTAATCAGTTAAATCAAAATGTCCTCATAAACTTAAATGTTAGTTTGGCTCATTTGACAAATTATATATTTTTAAATGTACTGAGCTTCATAGACCTGACAGCAATTGAAGTGTCTCATTGTGCAAGTTGTTAAAAGTTGCATGTCTTTAAGGATTATGTGACTTCATCAAGCTATTAAGCAGTGTAATACTTGGGGTTCAGTTTGATTCTGAGGGTTCTTCTGAATGTGAAATGTGAGTTAAACACTATTTTACCAGCCTACTACACAGATATAAAGATGTGATGGTGAGAAATAATTTGTACAATTTCATATCAATAACAATCTTATTTAAAGATGGGAAATTTCACCAAAGTTGGCCGTAAGCTACGAGTAGCTTGGTCTTCAGAATATTATGCAGACTGTACAGCACTAAATCTGTGTATAACCTGGAAATTTACACACACTAATAGGTGTGTGATATGTTCCTTGACTGCTGCTTTTAACTTTATGCCATTTTCTGTTATTCTATTTTTGTCATTTTTTGTTTTGCACAGTTTCAGCATGTTCTTTTTTTTTTATTGTGTGTATGTGCGTGTCTGATTTTGTATAAGTGTGTTTCTTTAACCGTCTCTGACGTTTAAATAATTGAAATTGACAGCAACTTGGAGTATTATTAAGTGCATTAAAAAAAATTCTTTCCTATTTCCTGCTTTTAGTCTGTGATCATGGTCTCCAACATGAACAAAACACCACTTTTTATTACGTTATGTGTACATTTCACAGAGTGAAAAATAAAATTTGACATATGTCACGATGGGGTCTCTTGAACTATTTTTCCTGCCGTTCAGCGTGCTTTGTGTTTCACCCCGACTGATCTCGCAGTGCGTGCCTCGCTTGGTTAATCATCTTCAGACCAGTTGTTTTCGGGTCCATCTATCATTATTTTGTAGTGCATCAAAACATTTTGGTCAGAAGTTGAAACTTGTTTTATAGTACTACTCTGCTCTACTCTTTATTATATTGCAAAAGAATGAACGTCAGATGAAGTGTTGTTCCGCTCATGATGAGCAGATTGTTATTAATCCCCAGTGATGCATAATAATGAGCAAATGCAACAGAATCATAGCTGCTGCCACTTGCTGAGAGGTACTGATTGTCGTATTAGTTGCCTCTTCTGCCTTCAGTCTGACAAAGTTCAGCATCTCTTTTGTGTTTAAGAGAGACTGACTTTGCTCGATTACACTGATGATGGTGGCAAGATTAACAAAGCCAAAGACCGTGATTTGTTTTAAGCATTGACTTAATTTTGACTCAAGAACAACGTGAATCCTGGAGACACAAGCCAGCCTCCCTCTGCTGTACCCCTGTGTTGGGTTATTGCATTGGCCGGTAAGGCTGGCCCACTGAGTGGCCTGCAGTTGTTTTTGTTGCTCCTCCTACCTCTTTCTCACTATGACATACCCCAGCAGGGTCTGCTTGGCGAGCTCATTCTTATTCAGCAGCAGATCCAGCGGCACGAGGAGGAGGTCCGACGGGCCGCTGCAGCCAGTAGTGCGCGCCCCCAACCGTCAGAGCCTGCTCCGAACCCCAGCCCCCCTCAACAGTCACGCAAGGTGAAGGTCCAATCCCACTTAGATTTGCTCTGTCCTACAAGCGACTCCTAAAACATTGCAGCTGTAGCACAGGGCCAATCTTTAACTTGGACTATGTGATTTCTAACCGCGCCGCTTTAACAAAACACTAGGTTAACCTCACACCCAGTTGAAAGTCAGTGTTAACCTGGTGTTTCTGATTGAAAGGTTCATGCCTCTTAACCTCTGACTGTAACCAGCGGTGCTGATGGGTGCAATTAGACGTGTGAAACCACAACCGCATTCGAGTATACTAAGCAGTTACTGTAGCAAGGCAAACTCAAAAGCTGGTGTAAAATTGCTGTTAAACTATTTTTTTTATAATATAATACAAATACAGCAAAAATATAGTGCAAATTTTAATTTTGTCATGCATTTGGTTTTTGTTATGCTTAAATGAATTCTTCATATGTCAATATATAAGCACAACATCATGAAGAGCTGAAAAATAATTCATAAATAATACAGTCCAGTGCTGTGGGGTTGCAGTAATTGTAATCTTTGTTTTATTTATGATTCATTATCATTTAATTAAAATGTCTTCTTGTGCCAACGCATAGAAAACAAAAATAGAATAAAGCACATATTTGCCTTCAGATATTTTTTTGTTATACTTGTAGTCCACATAAATTGGCCTGTCCACATATTTTAGTCCACCCTGCACAATATTAAATAGTAGTCTTCTTGTATGATGCTGCATTTTGAGTTTGTTTTGCCAGTGTGCTGTTCAGTGCATGGACCTCAGTACCTTGGTTTCAGAAAAATGGTGAATAGCTCAGCCTCATTCACCCATGCAAATGGCTGGATAATCATCAGCAGTGCTGCATTATTGTGCAGAAGCGCTGCATGGAGTGGAGTGAAACCTGCTGCATGGTGTGAGCTGCATTTTTTTTTTCTTTCATAAATGGATCTAAGTTTCCTGGAAAGATTTACTACTTTATCAGCATCCTTGAGCTCTGTAAGAGCTCCTTTGTAATGTGAAAATAATGAAGAGAAATCTAAGCTTTTTAAAACACCTTTGCTGTATATTATAGGAAGGCAATTTGAAGAACAATTCTTATCCCTGTTGTGCAGTATAGAAATAGTTTTTGATGAAGTGTCTTAAAATCCTTTTCTTCTTCTACCATTTGTTCATGTTTGCCGCGCCTCCTTTCTGTCCTGCATCATTTTGCCAAACATGCTACATATGCATACAATATACGATGAAATACAGTTCGTCCAGTCGTGAAAAACAAGCTGTAATGGCAGTGAATTTGTGATTAAGTTCACTCTGTGATTTGTGCCCGTTTGTGAATCATAGCTTGTTGATTGAAGCTGAGTGAGACCAGAGTCAGTAGTGTCTGCCTGAAACTTTTCCTCTCTTGCAATAACTTTATTTTCAACTTGCTCTGTAGACAGAGTGCATGGATTGAGCCTTTATGATGCTGGTGGGATTTCAGTTGTTTGAAGGTGTACTGTAAGAGTCATAGGAAGCTCTTGTTTTCAGAACAGAAAGAGAGAATTAACCTGTGTTGCTGTCTTTTTTTTTTTCTTCTTCTTTGTTTCTCTTTCTTCTATGACCTTTAGTCATCTGACAAAGAAAAGGTAGACCAGCTCCAAGAAGAACTGCTCCGCACCCAGGTACAGTATGGTGTGACTTACAGTCTTCTTGCTGAAATGTAAACTGAACTTCTTTGAATCCAAATCTTGAACTGTTTCTAGTTGTTAGTTTTGACACCACTGTTTGTCCCTTAGCTAAGATATCAGCGCATGCTTGAGAGACTGGAGAAGGAAAATAAAGAGTTAAGGAAAGTGGTGCTACAAAAAGACGATAAGGGAATTCACCAAAGAAAAGTGAAGGTGGGTTATGCTTATGAACACGTTAAACACATACAGATTCCCATACTTTTTCAGATGCGAGCATTACAGATAATTCAAATATTTTCCAAAAATATCGCAGAGTGGTGTTACATTTTTTTCTGATGAATATCTGTAACTCTGCAGCAATTGTTGCCTATTATAGATTTTGGTATTCGTCAGTTCTTCTTCCTTTGTTGTAACAGTCAATTACAATATAAAGACACTTATCATTGATAAATAATAACTATTTTGTCTCCTTGGGTAGAAATCCCTTATTGATATGTATTCTGAAGTCCTGGACATCTTGTCTGACTATGATGCCAACTACAACACCCAGGACCACTTACCCAGGGTAAGGAACAAATTTGTTGTTCATCAGAAATAAAATTCTGTCTCATATAAGTTTTATTTGTTGGCTCTTCAGTTCTGTGTTTTTAAGAAACAACAATTTTGTGTTATTTTTATAGCAGGATTTGCATCTAGATTTATTTATTTATTGAGATTGTCAACCGTATATTATTTATACTGATCACATTCTACCTTCTGTTTCATTTTCCATTATCCTTATGTTGCTTGGTTTAGCTGTTTTCATTTTCCCGACTATTTGATGCTGCTTCTGTGGTCTCACCCTCTTCCTAAACTTGTGCCTCAGGTCGTTGTGGTCGGGGATCAGAGTGCTGGGAAGACCAGCGTGCTTGAGATGATAGCTCAGGCCAGGATCTTTCCCAGGGGCTCAGGAGAGATGATGACGCGCTCTCCTGTCAAGGTGTGTGGGACTAGTGTGGTTCATGTTTGTGTAAAAGATTTACACCCATATTTATACTGCCCACATGATCATAAAATGTCACCAGACAGGTTTAAATCAGAAACAAGAACTAATGTTTTGAGTGTTTTCATGCAAGAATTCTGGGAGTACAGGTTAAACCAAGATTGACTCAGTTTGACCTGAATTTTTTTTTTTAATACATAAAAGCTCTTATTTCTTGTGTAGGTAACATTAAGTGAAGGCCCCCACCACGTGGCCCTATTCAAGGACAGTGGCCGAGAGTTTGACCTTACCAAGGAGGAGGACGTAAGTGACAAAGTTCTTTATTCATCCCTCTGATAGAAACTACAGCTTCAAGCTAGTTTCTTCATCAAGTATTCATTGTGCTCTTTCGTACTATGACCTGCAGCTGGCTGCTCTGAGGCATGAGATTGAGCTGAGGATGAGGAAAAGTGTGAAGGAAGGACAGACAGTCAGCTCTGAGGTTGTACATGCATGTCTATTAAGATTACCAGTAAAGCTTTTTTACTTTGTCAGCGTTTCATGAAATGATCATTGCTTTCTGTTTTGTATCTTAGACAATATCCTTGAGTGTTAAAGGACCTGGCATCCAGAGGATGGTACTTGTTGACTTACCAGGTGTAATCAGTGTAAGTATATATTCTGTATATAATAATATTTCAGATTACTTCTCTCTGTTATACTTGTTTTTTTTCCCCTTATTATTTACCAAATACAAATTTTCCAGCACATACTAGATATGTTTATGATTTATTATTATATTTGACTTTATTTTTTTCTTAATTGTAAAAAACGAGTCACTATTTAACTTGTTTTAAAGTTGCAGTCTTAAAAAAGTTATTTAATGTCTTGTAGACGGTGACTACAGGCATGGCAACAGACACCAAGGAAACCATCTTCAGTATGAGCAAGGCCTACATGCAAAACCCCAATGCAATCATCCTCTGTATTCAGGGTAAGATATGAAACCAGCAGTTATCAGTGAGGAGAGAGGTGATCTGTACGTAGACTAGCCTTCTCTCTTGTTGTCCAGATGGCAGTGTGGACGCAGAGCGGAGCATTGTAACCGACTTGGTTAGCCAGATGGATCCTCAGGGGAAGAGGACTATCTTTGTCCTGACCAAAGTGGACCTGGCTGAGAAGAACCTGGCGAGCCCAAGCAGAGTAACTAAGCTTTGCCATCTAAGAAAATTTTGTAAAAAAAGTTACTTTATTGGGAAAAGTTAGACTGACTATAAATGGCTTGAAAACCATTCATTAATTTTTTTTAATTTCATCATCTAGTGACAAAAACCCCAAATCTACCTGATTTCTTACACCTAAAAAAAAAAAAAGAAAACGTAACATGTCATTGTTGATCAGTGTATAGTTCTAAAAAGTGATAATTTTGATGACATAGTGTGAGTGCAATGATTTGCAGCTACTCCAAAAGAGGGCGCTAAATCCTTAGAATTTAACACGATTTCCTTGTAGAGTAAGTGTCTGAAATTGTTCACACAGCAGAATGGAGAAATTCAATCATTTCTTTACCGTCGTCTTTTTCAGATTCAGCAAATAGTGGAAGGCAAGCTGTTTCCCATGAAAGCCCTGGGCTACTTTGCTGTTGTAACAGGAAAAGGTAACGTCCATTACTGAGGAATCCAGTGTGCTACATTTACTTGCATATCTTTAACGATGACTTTGAAGTCAATTATGTCACATTTCCATTGATACAATATTGCCAGAAGTATTCGCTTGTCTGCCTTCACGCGCATATGAACTTGAGTGACATCCCATTCTTAATCCAAAGGGTTTAACATGATGTCAGTCTACCCTTTGCCGCTATAACAGCTTAAATTCTTCTGGAAAGGCTTTCCACAAGGTTTAGGAGTGTGTTTATGGGAATTTTTGACCATTCTTTCAGAAGCACATTTGTGAGGTCAGACACTGATGTTGGATGAGGCCTGGCCTGCTCTAATTAATCCCAAAGGCGTTCTGTTGGGTTGAGGTCAGGACTCTGTGCAGTCCAGTCAAGTTCTTCCACACTAAACTTGTTCATCCATGTTTTTATGGACCTTGCTTTGTGCACTGGTGTTTGGTCATGTTGGAACAGGAAGGGGCCTTCCCCAAACTGTTCCCACAAAGTTGGAAGCATGAAAATGTCCAAAATTTCTTGGTATGCTGACACATTAAGAGTTCCTTTGACTGGAACTAAGGGGCCGGGGCCCACTCTGTCATTTTATGTGGCCTACCACTTCATGGCAGCCACTTTCACATTGCTGTAATACCACTAACAGTTGACGGTGGAATATTTAGTAGTGAGGAAATTTCATGACTGGACATGTTGCACAGGTGGCATCCTAAACCTGAGGTCTTGAGTTGTACTTCAGTGTGTTGTGAAAGTTTTTAATAAAGTTTGCGGACATTAGCGGTGATGATATTTTCTGTTGTAACGACTCCATCAGTATTGGTTTTGTTGTATTTACCGTGCACTTGCTTAAGTCCTGTTGTATTTTATCTTCATGTTGGCTTAACTAAGCAGTAACAGTGGGTGAAGTAGGTAGCCAGGTAGATGAGTCTCCCTGTGTTAGTGAAGTTGATTGCATTCATTGATCTCTGCTGTTAAAACAAAGAACTTCTGCAGGGAAACCTGAGGCATCTCATTGCAACACTGCCAAGAGCGAGTCATTGCTTGTTGTGATGTAATCAGAGTAATGTGATTTTTTTTTTTTTTTTTTTTTTTTTTTTAAGCGCAAACTAGAGCAGAACAAAACAAGCCTTCCTACATGAACATGATCATTTATTCTGATAAAATGGAGACTTTGAGAAATAAAGCCTGCTTGTAGTACAATCCTGTTTCAAATAAAGGTCTTTTGCTTTCTGTATTTGCAGAAAATAACAGCCTTGGTCACTGTTCAATAGAAATACATTGTGTATCACGTAAAATTACATAAAAATAGTCACTAACCTGCATGAAATTTTTATTTCCTCCTACTTTGTTCTTCTAATTGCTTGTGTCCAGGGAGCAGTGCTGAAAGCATAGACTCCATTAAAGATTATGAAGAGGACTTTTTCCAGAACTCTAGGTTACTCAGGCAAGTTTTACAGCCTGCTGTGCACCCTTTAATAGTTCATCAGATAAGTAATTCCAGATTTGACAAATAATATCTTTTCTCAACTAGGGACGGCATGCTGAAAGCTCACCAAGTGACCACAAAGAACTTGAGTCTGGCTGTCGCTGACTGCTTCTGGAAGATGGTGAGGGAGTCTGTAGAGCAACAAGCTGATGTCTTCAAAGGTATGACTGTAAAAGACTGATTCATATGGCTTTATTTTTGTAAATTTCATTAATAAAATGGTCAGATCTAGTTGTAGTTCCATGCACGTTAATAATGTGAATGGACATGTTAAGATTTTAATCCATTAACTGTAAAAGGAGTAGTTTATCTTACTCTACCACTGACTGTTCAGTCTCCCTGTATTGGCTTTCCTCAGCCCACCCTGCCATGCTTTTCCACCCCCTCTGTCTTGACTTCCAACTACAATTAGTCTAGACAGTCTCAAGCTCATTGCTAACAGCATAAGAGATTTATGGCCATGAGACTTCATATCCCATAGGTCCATTGTGTTGAGTATTGATCCATACCCCATCAAATCACATGCAGCCAACTTCCATCCTCCATTCTTGGCGCCACCACATCTCCACAAACCAGCAATTAGCCTAATCTCCACTGTGGATAGGGAGCTGTGGAAAGGGGCAACAAGCTTGGTGTGTGTGTGTGTGTCTGTCTCTGTGTGCATATGGGAGAGCTAAAACTCTGACTTTTGATAAAGATTGTGTGATTGGCCCCATCTCCTCTCCTCCTAAGGGACCAGTTAGGAGAGCAAGTGTGCAAAGCCCTCATCCCCTTTTATTAAAGAATAAACACCATTAGCAGACTGAAAGCTGCCTTTATATCATACCAGGTGAGAAAAGGGCAGTTCATGTCTGTGTAGGCTCATTGCTTGATGATTATAGAGAATTGCCAATAGATTGACCGTGATATTAAAGGTGAAAAACAAAAAAAAGATTTAAGTGATAAGTTTCAGCCAGCCAGGAGAATGAGCACTAGATACTTGACAAAGTAAATTAATTTGAGGATCAGTTTCTTTTAGCACTTTATGATATTACTGTCAGTATTGAATTAAAATTTTACGTGTTCCATCTAGAAGTTTATCGTTTTAAAGGTGAAAAGGTTTGTTTCAATTAAATATTGCCTTATCACAATCTCTCCTTTCATCAGCTTCACGATTCAACCTGGAGACAGAATGGAAGAATAACTACCCTCGTCTAAGAGAGCTGGACAGGGTAAGGAACACAAACAGGAATTTCCTTTTACATTTCACAGTTCTTTATCAAAGCAAGTATGACAGAGCATTTTGATAGCTCATTATGTGATCGTATATAAATTATAAATTGCATTTATGTTGACAAAAAAAGAAATGCCTTTCAAATAAAAAGCAAGAGTTTATAAAGCAATAGGTGGACTTCACAGCCTGAAATTGCATGAAAGGTTTATAGCAATGTGTCATTTTATCTTTTTGCAGAATGAACTGTATGAAAAAGCTAAAAATGAAATCTTGGATGAAGTCATTAGTTTGAGTCAGGTGACCCCACAGCACTGGTAAGTTAACCTTGAGCTAAAATCAAGGATTTATTACTTTTTAGTTACTCAGTATCGTTTTAGTGACATTGTTAGTTTTAGTGGTTTGTGAGATGAATGAGATTCCGTGTTATGGGGAAAGAGCAGTGTTATTAGCACTCAACCAGCCATGAGGAAGAAGCAGTTTTTTAAATTTATTTTTTTATTTTAATAAAAAGCTGATCTGTCTCTTTGGGCATGTACATGCATGTGAGTACCTCACCTACAATGAATAAAACCTTGCTTAAATGAGATGTATGCATGGTGCTGTGGCCATCCCCTGTGTGTGTGGCATCAGTTTTCTCAGATCAATAATCTGATGAATGGCCCATGGACAGGAACAGGGGTGGCCCTGTTAGCCAGCCCGCAGCCAGCCAGCACTATTGGAAATAAAGCTTATTGACAGTGAGGAGTGCTAGCTGGAACAAAAGGGGACCTAATGAAATATGAGTGTACGTTTATGATAAATGAGATAAGTGCACCACTGCTCTGGTCTCAGTGGGATTTGGGACTCGGGGGAACTCTGGGTTTTGTTCTGCATTGCTGTGGAGAGAAAGAGCAAGAGTGTGGATGCTGTTGGCTGCTAACAGGGTCACAGTATAGATGGTGGAGTTTACAGTGGAGTGTCCCTCTTTGGTCATTGTTTTCTTGCCACACCGGGCGACTTAACTGCGCTCAGTTGGACACCTAAAAGCATCTTGGTTCAAAGCACTCTTGTTTGTTTAAATCCATCTTACATCTGTAGCTAAAAATGATGTTAGCATGTATCTGGGTTAAGATTATTGTAGCATCTTCAGCATGTTACTAGAACACAGAGAACTGAAACTGTAAACAACAGCTACAAAGTTTAATACAAGTCATCACGTATCTCTTTCAGATCTGAAATTATGCTTTTGTTTGTTTTTTCCTACTTGCAGGGAATCTATTCTGCAGAAAAAGCTGTGGGAACGTGTTTCCACACATGTTATTGAGAACATCTACCTGCCTGCTGCCCAAACAATGGACTCTGGTACCTTTAACACCACTGTCGACATCAAGCTCAAGCAGTGGACCGACAAGCAGCTTCCACACAAAGCACTGGAGGTAGAGCACACTGAATTGCTTTATATAGCACCTCAAATAATGATTAATTTAGTTAAAATGGTTGTTGTGTTATTGTCATGATTCTTAGTGAATTTTGATGAGTTTGGGGCATTTTTATCACATTCAAATCCTGTCATTTAGTATTGCGTTTCTTTTCACTGCATATTGTTTTTATTACTATTGAACCCAACTCGACTATTACAACTTGTAGAACTTGTGAAAAAGATTTGATCCAGTAATAGTCTTATTTTAATAGCCCTTTTTCCTCCTTATACTTTGCCCCTGTCAGGTTGCCTGGGAGACATTGCAGGAGGAGTTTGCCCGCTTCATGGCTGAATACAAAGGCAAAGACCAGGATGACATTTTTGACAAGCTCAAGGAGGCCGTGAAGGATGAGAGCATCAAGAGGCATAAGTGGAATGAGAGGGCCCTGGACAGCCTGGTAAACACACAGTAAAATGCCCTCACAGGGAAGCAGAGTGCACACTTGTTTATTGAAGCTCCCAGAGCAGAAATAAATTTCATAATATGCCATCAACATGGAGAAGGTAGTCTTGATAACACTGATGCTAACAAATTGAAACATATTTGTTTCTCTTTACCTCTTTGTATGCTTGTGTCAGAGGGTGATTCAGCACAATGCCCTTGAAGACCGCTCCATCACAGACAAGCCCCAGTGGGATGCAGCAATCCAGTTCATGGAGGAAACCTTGCAGTCACGCCTCAAAGACAGTACGTTGGCTATGATCGTATTGATCAGATGGTTCTTCTTTTTTTTTTTTTTTGACATGTAATCTAATTTTATTCTTTTCTACTGGTCTTGCTCTTTTGCTCTTTGTCCTTATTCTGTAGCGGAATCAGTAATCAGAGACATGGTGGGCCCCGACTGGAAGGAGAGGTGGCTGAATTGGAAGAATCGTACACCAGATCAGGTCAGAATTGGCATTGGAGGATTTCCTCAGAAATCATAGGCGTGATGGTGCAGTAGTTTTTACAAGGAGCTCGGAAATTGTAAAGTGGAAGATTTTTAAAGACTGTATTAACTTACAATGGTATAATTCCATCTGGACTTTAGCTTATAAATGCGAGCATGCAGTACTTGAAATAATCTTTTACACAGAAATACTTTTTTGCTTCTGTGAAGACAATGTTCACTGGCTGTTCTTAAACCTTGTAGCATATTCGGAATGAAACAAAAAATGAGTTGGACCGCCTGCTGAAGCTGCACGATGAGCACACTGCTTACCTGGCTAATGATGAAGTCACCACAGTAAGGAAGAACCTGGAGGCACGAAGTGTAGAAGTTGACCCCGTGCTGGTGAGTTCAAAACACCTGATTATTCTAAGCATTTTTGTTTATTTGGTCTTTAATGAAAATTGTAACTGCAATACCCTGATTTATGTTTGGCCTCCATTAACCGGTAAAATATTTCCATACCTGCTCAGATCAAGGATACGTGGCATCAGCTGTATCGCCGACACTTCTTGCAGAAGGCGCTGGCTCACTGCAGCCTCTGCAAGAGGGGCTTTTACTACTACCAGCGACACTTTGTTGACTCTGAGGTGAGTAGAAAGGATCCAGAGTTCTCTTCTACTCTTCTCTTCATCTCACCTGAGATCAGGGTTAGTTTGTAAAAAAAATATATATATATAAATAAATAAAACTATGCTCTGGGGCACCCTTTGTACTGAAGGCTGGAGACTGCAGCATGGCCTTGGTTTGTGTCTGTCACAGGCCATTTGTTCCATGTCATTAACCCTCTCTGTCTATTTCCTGTCTGCTCTATACTGTCCTATAAAAACCTAAAAACACAAAATAAAATAAACTGAAAACAACTATGTTCCTGTTTGTTTCCACAGTTGGAGTGCAATGATGTGGTGTTGTTTTGGAGGATACAGAGGATGCTGGTTATAACAGCCAATACTCTACGGCAACAACTCACCAACACTGAGGGTAAGCGCTGGGACTTTACAACATTTACATAAAAGCAGCTATAATTATTTTTGCTATTTTTTTTTTTTTAAGTAAAGAATATTGAACTCACTGCTCTTTATTTTTGACCCACCTTCTCTTGTCAGCCATGCAGTTGCTATTTTTGTGGGTTTGTTGTTCTGGTATCTTTCTATAAAAACAACAGGCTCACCACCCCAAAGAAACTGACACTAAGATCACATTTCACTGTGGTTGAGAAATGTTTGACTGGAGCAGCCTCGAGACTTTTATTGTTGGGCTTACAGTTGTTTTTGTTTTTTTTAAATAAATATAATTTAGCAAGTCTGCAGAAGCAGTTATCCAGATTGTCTATAAATTAAATTTAAAAATACCCTCTGTGATAGCACAGTTTCACTCTGAGCCATATTAATCATTATAAAATGTCTTGATAACTTAATTCAAACAGAAGATGCGGTGCATTGTTGTTGGGTCAGGTATTGATTACTATTGTTTATGTGTGTATCTGTCTGTGTGTGTTCATGCTCGTGCTTTTTCCCAGTTCGCAGATTGGAGAAAAATGTGAAGGAGGTGTTGGATGACTTTGGAGAAGACATGGAGAAGAAGACCCAACTCATAACTGGCCGCCGAGTCCAGCTGGCTGAGGATCTCAGTAAGACACACAAACACCTGCAGAGCAGAAAACACACTACATATACACAAAGCCTTTAAATTAAATACTTACTGAGACAGATTGTCCCTATTTAAATTTGTCACTGTAATTTGATTTTAACTACAGCCAGCTGAACTATCACACATTAGTATATCTTACCGTGGCTTCTGTGCATTTAAATATGCTCACTCACGTCGACTTGTGGTACATTATTATAATTAAGCAAGTGGATCCATTCTAGGAAATCTCAGAGTCATCAGTAGGTGGCAGTGGTGCTTCAGGACTTTATATTGATTAGTCTGATATGGCAGTATTATTTCATTTAATGTCAACCTGACAGTCTGGGCATTTCACTGTTTCACTGGCCTCTCAGTAAGTGTGCAGTTTTTCATATAAACAGTCCAGCTTTCCAAAATATGGAAAGGTGTGTAAAATGTAGTTAAAAGCAGAAAGAAAGTCTTTGTTAAGCAACTAAACCTGTTTGTTTTGGTTTTTTTTGTTTGTTTTTTTAAAAGATTGTACAAAGACAGCACATTAGCTGTTGAAGCAGAAAAACATTATTTAAATGAAAATATCAAAAGTCAAATTTTTGGACACACTTACCCATTCATATGAATGTTTATGTGAAACTTTTGACTGGTACTGGATAAACTCATTTTTGGCAGAAATGAAAAGTTGGAACTGGGGCAGCAGAAAACTGGAAATGTTTTGTGTCGCTTAAAAATGCATCTCGTGGAGCATTTCAGAACGAATTTAATGAACAATGGGTCAAATACATGATTGGATATAAAAAAGAGAGGCCGAGTCTTTCAGAAGTACAGATGGGGAGGAGCTCAGCAAATAGTTTAGTTTAAGAAAAATGCTTCTCATTTAAAAACTGAAAATCATTTTTAGGGATTCATCATCTTAGTTTCACAATCAGTAAAAGATTTCGTGAAAGGGGGAGAGGTCTCTGGGGTAAGGCCAAAAATCAATATTGAATAGCTGTGATCTTTGGGCGCTCAGGTGGGACTGCATTAAAAACAGATGCAGCTTGTGGTGGGAATTACTGCGCAGGCTCGGGCACACTTCTGAAAACTATCAGTAAACACCATTTGTCATTGCATTCACAAGAGTAAGTTAAAGTCGTGTAAAGAAACAGCCGTATATAAATAAAATCCAGGAACACCCACACCTTCTCTGGGCCTGAGCTCATTCAAGATGGTCTCAGCTTGTTACAGTATCACTTGGGAGTAGGGGCACAATCTGTGCTGCAATAGTCCATTTTATTTGGATTACAACATATCTAACTGATGTATTTCCCAGGAAAGGCTGTGCTTATTTCAGGTAGTGAACCACATTTTTATATGTATTACAACTGCATGGCTACGTAGTTAAAAAAAAAAAAATCTTGGGAGCTAAACAGAGGAGGAGTAATTTAAAGAACTAGTAAATATGTCTCTTTTTAAAAATATCTTTCCAGTTTAAATGACTTGCAAATTGTTAATGTCCGTTTTTATTTACTATTACACAGCATTGCAATTTATTTAGAAACTGGGTCATACTCTACAGTGCCGCTATGCTTTATATGATGTTAAAAATGTCGAACTAAGGTTAGCATTCATTGATTTATCAGAGTTTTATGCTGGAAGCCCTTCCTGACACAACCCCAAAGGGGATTTTATTTATATGTTTTTCATTTATTGATTGTTTCTATGTGGAAGACAATGAAAGAAGCATTGAGGTGTGGTGACTCATTCTTATTTAGTCTCAATGTTGTGTTTGTATTATAATGAACATGGTAAAATATCTTTAGCCGAGGCATTGTACTTTGGAGTTGTCCATGTGTACATCTGTACACTAGTCTGTTTCATTCTTGTGCACATAATCTGTTCAGTGCCTTCTGAAACTTCCTTTAAATTTGTTGCGAATGTTCACCTAGACTGAAGCAAGAACTGATTACATTGAGGTGCCAGGGCTGGAAGTCACCGTTAACCCATCTCTTCCTTTAACATTACCACAATTTTTGGGGAAACTGTGTTCTTACTCAAACACAAATGTGTCTTTGCAAATCAACCCCTAAAATACTTCTTACTGACATCAGTTAATAATACACTTCGACACAGTCTGTTATTTCTACAGCGACACTGCGCGCATGTATCAGCTCTGTAAGTAAGTTTTGGGAAACTTTCCCCGGGGGTGGATCCATATATGTGCTAATTTTTACCTGTCAGCTTTTTGAAGGCTCCTAATTAAAAGATGGTGCAATGAGTCTTCACCAGCGCTGGTCTTGCTCAGCAAAGTCTGCGTTCACTCGGCTTGCTGCCGTTTCAGAACTATCTGTGTGACACGCACACGTGTGCTCAAACATGCACGCACACACATAATGATTATTCCCATCAACACAGAGGTACACAACAATTTACACACACTTAGCTTGAAGCTGCACTGTTCTCACATTTAAACCATGTTATCCTTAAAACAGTGGAAATGCCTGCACAGTCTCATTTAAAAATGAATAACCTTAAAAAGTCAGGTTTTATAGAAATCATGCTCCTGTGTACTTTCTACTTCTAGATGTTTTTGCCTTTCACATGTATGCAAGATCTAAAGAAACAAACATGCTTTTATTAGCTTTGGCAGACCACATGTACAATGTTATACGTTTAAGTAGGCAAACATTACTACATGCAGGTATAGTCACGCTACACTAAAAAGCACACAGAGGACAGAAATACACACTAACTTTTTACACAGGAGTTTTCTGTCACAGAGCGCGCACACACACCCACTCACACACACAGAGGTCCCCTCTCCATTCCATACACTGTCAGGAATGTCTAGACCTGCCTGGCCTTGCAAATTCTATAAGGCAAGTGGATCCATAAATTTTTCCAAACATGACGCTCCCACTTCCCACCAGGAAAGACTTTCCTCAGTGATAGATGTGGGAGTGCGTCTGGAATCTCTTACAGGACCCTGCAGTGTAGTACCACACCTGCGGACGCACACTGTACGCTCTTACATGCTCTTGGTGTCAAGCAGAGGAATCTTTTTTTGTTGGTTTGTTTATGAAACCGTTATTTGTGGCACAGAGTTAACATCACTTTTTGCATCTCCATGTATACAAGCAGCCAAGATTTGGAGGATCAGATGGGAACTTTTGATATCAGGAAAAAAAAAATCTGTTTATTGTAATTTGAAAGTATTATGAATGTACATTTAAACAGAATAAAATGCTCTATAAATGAATCTATTCACCATGAACCACTGACTATGAAATGCAGCTTCCCCTCATTTGCATCAAAGCCAGAAAGCTTTATTGCATCTTATTCCTCATGTCTCACTACCTTCATTTGCTATTTCTACTATCTGTTCTCCAGTCAATGCACAAAATGCCCCACAAATATGTCAAAAACGCTAACACAACTCGTTTTGTTGCAACCCATAACTAACACTGCAATGTTCTGGTAGTGTTCCCCTCAGCAGCCCTGATTTTATGGTAATGTCAAGTTTTTCTTGCTAAGAAAATGTCTGAGTTTCAGCTTTGTCAGTCTGTCAGGTTGAGTTAGTGGGTGAGTGGAGGATGTGGTTCATTAGCTGTCTGACACTTTGCACGGGGCTTTCTGTGTAACACAGCCTAGACCCAAGAGTGTAGGTGTGGGTATGTGGGTCCATGAGTCTAGACTGAGCAACATGGCTTATGGGCTGAATTGGTGACATGCCTCAAAGCACAACGAGCAGGTTTCCTTAAGGCAAAGCTCTTTTGTTTTCTTTTTTTTAATGAAAAAGTTCATAAAAGTTTTTCACCTGTGGAGCTCCTCAAGTTTCTCTTGGAGTGCTGGTTTTAGCATTTGCCCCCCCCCCCCCCCAAAAAAAAAATCTCTCTGCAGTTCCATCCATGATGAAATTATCTTTCCTTTGCAATATCATTCCTCCTTCATTCTCTGGACCTTTTTAAAAACAACAGGTCAGATTGCCTCAGGCCCAAACTATGGCCTGACCCCACAGGTCAGCCAGCTGATACTGTAGGCTACTTGATCCAGTTATTTTTTTATTTTTTATTTTTTTTTTAAACCTCTCTCCAACCTTCTGGGTCTTTCTGCCACTTTTTTTCTGGCCATTTTAAAATCTGTCCAACTAATCCTGTCTGTCCCTTTTCTCTCTTGACATAGGGAGAGAAAAAAAGAGTGGGAAATCTCAGAGGAGGGCCCACCTTTGCCTTACAACCTCTCCTGTAAGAGGGGAGAGAAAGTGGGAGACATTAAAAAAGATAAGCACACTAAACAAAGGGAGAAATGTTCTCCCCGGAGCGGTCTGCTGCTAAGCTCTTATTTGCCCCTACTCGCATCAGGCCTAACATCCCTCAGGTTACAAATACAGGTCAGGTGTGTGTGTGTGAGGGAGAGTGTGAAAGCACCGTTAATTAATAGTATGGTGTACACTGCAAAGGGGTGGGTGTGTATTTGTCAGCGTGTGCCAGACCAGCTGTATGGCACAGTGCCGTCTCTGGAGCAAAGCCCAGGCCTAATGTGCTAGCAGAGCCCTCTTAGGAGACCACTGGGCTGTCGCTTGGCTGCTTCATTGACCCTCATAGAAGCACTGTGTGTGTTTGTGTATGTCTGTGTGCCTGTATGTTGTACTTGGTAGAGGTACTGTGGTGGTTGATTTGAGAGAGTGCACTGAACCACATTGTTTAGGGAATTGCTACTTTTTTTTTTATGAGGTGTTGAGTGTTGTATTCAATGTTTTGAGTTTTTTGGGCACTTATGAACATAAATCATCACTGCACCATTTTTCTGTGTCAGCGCATTGTTTCATGCAAGGTACAGTACCAGTCCTGTATTTTCCATTTGTAACTCATAGATCCTTTCAAGATGGTGTCATTTAATGTTTAACATCAAGTTTAATATTTATGTATTTATTTATGTTTTTTTTAATTTTTATTTCATCTGACACTATTATTAGCATAAATGCAGACTTGTTATTTCTCCACATATCTGCAGACCGCAGTCTTTTGCTTTGCTTGCAGTGTCCACAGATTGTTGTGCAAATGGAAGCCGGAACAGTTCCTTATTTTTTCCTTCAGCCACAAGTTGGCTGTTTCTGAACAGGAAGGAGCAGTTTCCAGCAGTCACTCCCATTTTGGTGGCTTTTTATCTGCGTTGTCAGATTGACGAAGAGCTTGTACACAATTCACTGGCACTTTGGCCCTTTCTCCAGTCCTAACTATTACAACTAAATACTATTTTTCCCAAAAATATCTTCAGTCCCAAGATCAAAAACTCAAATTGGTCCCCAAATGGATGGCTCTCATGGACATACAGTATTACATCTCTTTCTCTGTTGTTGTGTATAAGACTATAGTACAGGGTACTATAAAGAATATATCTTGGCTGTTTCTCATTTCTTTAAAGATCTAGATTAATTTTTGGAAACAAACCTCAACACATTACTTTGGATTTCCTGAATAAGTAATTGATTAGAATGGTTAACAAATAGAAATATATTTGACAGTCATTTGAGGTAAATAAATTCTTTCTTTCCATTCGTTTTTTTTTTTTTTTGTTTTTTTTTTTGAAGTTTGTTGACTGTGACATGATTGTCGTTATACGGGAGGTTAGGCATTTCACGCTGCTCGGACACCAAAATCAATTAGTCTCACACTTTGGTTGCTGACACATTTTGGGAAGGGTCGATTCAGATGAACACCTGGGGCCGAACAACCTTTTACATTAAGTTCATCTCCTCAGAGCACCTCCTGTTGGCACTCATAAATGCAAGAGCGTGTGGAAAATTATGGATTTGAGCTTTTGTGTTGTGAGGTTAGCTGAGGGTCGTGGAATGAAAGGTGCCAACAGAAGGTGCTCTGAAAACAGTGATAATGTGTGAAGTGTTTGCATGTTTGCACATGCAGTCACTTTCTCCCTTTTCTCGTGTGGAAGCCGAACATAATAAGGCCCTGGTTGTCTGGGCTTGCTCAGCGGAATGCCCTCTCAGCCTCACGCTCATTTCGTTTCCTTTCATCTCCTCCCCCTCGTCCTTCTTTGAGCAGCTTCCTCCAGAGTGATTAGGGAAGGCTCATTGAGAAGTGCTCCTCTGTTCTCCCCTGCTGTAAGGGGTGACGTATCATCTTAAGGTGTTGTGTGCACATGTGCCCTCATTCAGGAGAGAGTGAAGCAGAGGGTGGTGGTTTGTTGTTGCTGCTGTTGCTTGCACAAACCTTTTGAGGTGCTTCTGCTTTTCTGTGTGGCATTATGGCACACTTGATTATTGCTGCTTCTGTTGAACAGCTGACACTGTTCTGTCAGTTTTGCTTGTCTTAAATGAGACAAATCTGCACACAAACCACCATTAAAGCTGCTTAACTAGCTTTTTCCTCAACTGCTTTTTTATGTCAAAGTACAATAAGACATGGTCAAAGCTTTTACTCAGTATAACAAAGTTTACACTAAACATGGATGCAATAATCTCCACATGTCAAATGTGCTGGGTTCCATGCGCTCAGGATCTTGCCTGGTCTTTTTACAGATGATGCCCTGTTGGCTTCATTGAATGACAACCTCCAGCTCATACTTGTGCAGTTTGCAGCAGATAATATCATGCAGAGAACGTCAGAAATGAGCTTCCTCCACATGGTGTCAGGGCTCAACTTTAGAGATAGCGTGAGGAGCTCAGTGTGAAGCAGCTGGGATGAGAAATGGCACCTCCAAGTCTGTGTCCATGGCTCTCAGCCGGAAAAGGGTGGAGCGCTCACTTCGGGTTAGAGATGAGTTGCTGCCTCAAATGGAGGAATTCATGTATCTTTGGGTGTTCACAAGCAAGGGGAGAGTGGAACGTGAGATTGGCAGGCAGATTGGTGCAGTGTCTGCAGGGATGCGGCCATTGTACTGGTCTGTTGTGGTGAAGAAAGAGCTGTCAATATATTGTTTGATTTATGTCCCTATGCTCACTTATGGCCAGTCAAAATAATACAGCGATACAAGCAGCAGAAATGAGCTTCCTCCATAGGGTGGCCTTAGAGAGAGGGTGAGGAGCTCATTCAGGAGAGGCTCAGACTAGAACCACTGCTCCTTCAGATCAGAAGGACTCAGCTGCAGTGGTTCAGGCATCTGAATACATCTTAGGGTGAGGTGGTTTGAACATGTCCAGCTGGGACTTCCCCCTGGGGCATTCCCAGGAAAGACTGCAGAGATTATGTTTCTCAGTTGGCTTGGGAATACCTCAGAGTCCCAACAGAAGAGCTGGGGATGAGGGAGGTCTGAGCTTAAACTGCTGCCCCCACAACCCAGACTTGGCTATCCAGTTCACCCATTATGCACTACAGTGACCACAATGATTTTGGACTAATTTTTTAAATGCTGTTATTGAGGCTTGCAGACAGATTTTTCTATACTCCCATTTTTCTTTTCTTAAATGTAAGTCCTCATTTAACCAAGCTACATTCTTGGTCCACTGGCAGCTAAATATATAAAGGTAATTGTCTCCTCCCACCCAGTGTGATTACTTCTTTTTGTGTTTTGTGTATCTGATCACTAAACAGACTTGTGTATCTGTTTGTAGTATCCTGCCATAATCCTTACTGCCACTGGATCCATCTACAGTAGTCAGAAGTGTGGTTTTATAAACTGGGAGGCTCATTAGTGTTACAAGAAGTTGGGTCCCCCCCCCCCCCCCCACAGAGGAGGAAACCTCAGACTACAGAGTTACTGCCAAATGATCCATTTTCTCTTTGGGAGCGTCAAGTACACAAACAGTGAATTTAGAAGTTGTCATAACACTGGCAAATGTGAGCCAGTACTTTCTGCATTCTGTTTAATTTTGTTTGGTAAATGTTGTGGAACTTGCTGCTTTTCAACTGCAAGACACACTCAAATATCTGTAAATCTGTAACCCACGTTTTTCAGCTCTCTGCGTTCACTGATAAAGAATAAAATCATGAGAGATGGAGATTTTTTTTTTTATAATATCTACTTCGCTAGAGTGTTTGTTTTTTCTTCTTAATCTTTACTGATTGCGTGTTTCTGTTGTGATACCGAGAGCCGCCATAGTTCAGGAGGCAGAGCTGATTGTCCGCTAATTAGAAGATTGTTGGTTTGATTCCCAGCTCCTCTGTCCTCCTCCTGAACTCCAAATAGCCCCAGCTGCATCCGTCAATGTGTATGTGTGAGAGAATGGGTCAATGTGGTGCACAGTAGCATTTTGAGTGATTGATAAGATCATAAATGTTTTCAATGTTTTAAAATTGTCCACGAAGAAATTTCCACCAACTCAGCATGCAGCTTTAAAAATATGACCCCAATAACCAGATTACTCTGGTTAGTGTCACTCTTCTTCAGTTACTCTTTATTTTTGCTTAGATTACTTGTTTCTTCAAGTATCCTCAGCTGTCTGTCTGAATCCCTGTCTGTATGTCTTCAAGTCTGCTACCCTCAGCCATCACTATTTTTTTTTATTTATTTATTTTTTTAAACTGCTGTATAATAATACTGGAGTCTGTCCTTCATCGTGCTCTTTCTTCTTTCTATCAAAGCTCCAACCACCCACCTGCCACCATTTACCAAAGTCATGACCTGTTTCTCTTTCCACTTTCCCATCATCTGTCTCTTCCCCTTCTCACTTCCTTCCTGCACTCTAGTACATCCATCCATCTCCTCATGTCAAGCACCAGGAATCTCTTTTACACACAGGCATGCCCAATATATGATTGTGATTTGTTTAAACAGGCTTAGGTAAAACACTTAATTACCTCCGTGTCACAGTTTAATTTAGAAAAGTGGAAAGAAAAAACGCAAGCTGTAAAAATAAAAAGTTTGAGTTTGACATGTTCCCAAAGTAACTGTTTCGCAGCATTTAAGCATTCACTAAACAGCTGCAGTATTGTTTCATTTGTTCATAATCTTTAGTCCGCATTGTTTGCATGATAGCGATGTCACACCTGTTTGTCTGCTTTGAAATATCCTCCCTAGATAGAAATTCGGTGAATAATTCAAGTGGACTACAGAAGCAGAAAAAAGCAGCGTGCTTTAGATGACAACCAGTCAAGAGATGATGATGGAAGTGGTGATGCAAAAAAAAAAAAAAAAAAGAGGGAGAAGGAGATTGTGAAGCCATCTCTCATTCCCCTCAGGGAAAGAGAGAGTTAAGTGTGGGAAAATAGGAAAGAGAAAGATATGTGGTGATGGGAGGGGAAATTCAGCAAGGCTTCTGTTCACATGTTCCCAGCATAGTTTGGCCACCAGGGAACCATTCCCACTGATCACTCTGTCACTCACACACATACACACACCAAGATCTGACATCAGGTGCTGTTTAAAGTGAGGTAATAGGAAAACCATACACTCTCTCTTGTAGACAGTTTAAAAACTGCAGGGTTTAGTTTGGATTTTTTTCATATCACAGCCATAATGCACTGTAGGAGAATAGTTTAACCTTTTTATTGATTTTTTTTTTTTATTTATTTTTATTGTGGGCAAAAAATGTGGATTCTCTTTATTAGTACTGTAAAAATAAAAAATGTGTTTCAGATGTGAAAGATTTTGTTGCCAATGTGATGCATTTTGTTTCCATTATGCTATTATGAAAGTAACGTAGGATTGATTGATTGATTGGACTGCTTGCAGGAAAACAGTGCAGAGAAACTAAATAAGCAGATATGAAGGTTTCCAAAAACTCTTTCACATGCTGGCTGGCATTTTTAAGTTTGTGTATAAAGAAAGGGATTCTTGCGGGCCATCTTTTACGAGAATACTCGTAAAAGAAGGAACAGTGCTACCTTGTCTATCATTGCCTGTAAAATAAAAACCTGCAGTCCACTAAGTCTAGCCCATAAGCCTCAGGTTTTTTTTCCTAGTGGCTCAAAGGAATTTCAGATCCGTTTTCTGTCTCTCCAATGTTATATGGATGTAAGGTGTGTGGAGTCCAGAGCAGCTGGAAGCATGTATTTACCTGAAGGCGGAAGAGGGATGAGGAGTGCTGGCCTGTCTTACTTGCATGTGTTTAATGCGGAGTTCATTGGCAGTTAACCTTAGTCACGCACCTGTGGCTGATTCAGTAGAGAGGAGTTTCTTTGAGGAATCATGACAAGATATCAGTTTAGCCAGACTCGGCCTCACATCCCCAGGCCCATGTGGATCCCCGTGATTGATTACCACTTAGCTTCAGAACTGGCCTCCATTCGAGTGCAAGAGGTGAGTCTCGGAAAACGTCCGACTCCTGACTTGCTGTGATTTACACCATGACTCACGAGTAGATTTACGGTCTCAGACTTGTTCTGTAGAATGAAATGGTGACTGTTTACTGATACTTTTATTTAATACATCTGTTATCTACTGTTGCATTAACTTATTCTGTTCAGTTAACCCCATCAAAAAGCTGCCATATTCTAAATTTGTCCCCATCGTTACAATGTTTTGCGCTAAAAGCCTGACAAGCAGGGCTTGTTAAGAAAACCTGAGCTCCACAGCCCAACAACAGTCATCAAAGGTTTATCGCCTGCATTTTGCTGTTTTTGTTTAGACTGCCCTTTGGCCGACCCCAGGTTTTGACCTGTTCAGACCAATGTGTGTCTGTCCTCAGGTTAGACTGATCTCTCACAGGCATCTGTTTTCTAGATAAGAGCCTCGAGTGCAAGGGCTGATTCATTGCTCTGTCACTGACATGGCGTTAGGGCCGTCAACATACCGGCACTCCCTGGGTCCACGTCTCCCGTGGACCAGTTTTTATAGCGTGACTATCCAGATTTAGTGACAAATCAAGCAGCAGCGTGCTGAGGAAAATTGCTCTTCTGTTTGTTACATTAAGAGATCGGCTTTCAGAGGGGAGAGTTAAATGTTCACTGTCCCCACCTACACTATGACCTTGGCAGTCATGAGCTATAAAAAGTTTATTCATGAATGATGACAGGATGGGACAGGAACCAAGCCCCCACGCCACTCTCTCTAGTGGCTGTCATGCAAACTGTTGCTCTCTTGTTGGTAGAAAATCTCAGAGCAGCATGCGGAAGAAGCCTGAACCTTGGCGCCAAACTCATCCACTGAAATCTTTCTGTTGCCACCTTTTCACAACAGCCGTCTTTTCTTCGTAGCTCCCTCCTTTTCACATCAAGTGAAGAAGAGTGACCATGTCCCACAGGAAGGGGATTAGTTTTTTTCTTCTTCACAGTAAGTTGCAGTTCCCCTCTGTCTTTTTCTCTCCTGTTTTCTCCCTCCTCAGTGGTGGCTGCTTGTCCAGCAGGGCCACACAGTCTAATTACAGGTCAATTAAAGGCTTTCTGGATCAGTCCTTCTGCCAGCAGTCCAGCCATAGCAGGCTTAGGGGTTTCTACAGAGTGCGAGTGAATGAGATATCATTTCATGTGGAGATCAGCCGAGAGAAGGCCTTGAAAAAGAGGATTTGGGGAAAAGGCTCCCCTGTCTTTCTCTTAGTCTGCCAGTCCCTCCACCCTTGGTAACCCATACACCACCAAGCATCTTAAAGAAGGGGCCTCTGGGATAGAGGCCAGAGGATTATGGGAATATTCATGACCAGATAAAGGGGTGAGCGGTTGAATGACTGTGTTTTGAGGCTCATCTCTTAGGTAAACAGGCGCCTAAATGGAGTTTTAGATTGCTACTCCCACTGCTCAGTGTGGAACAGGCAGTGGTGACTCTGTCCACTGTTTTTTGCATTTCCACAGGACTGTGAAAAGAAAGCCTTGTTGTGGCCTTTTTTTATCCTGTCCTTTGGTAGCAAACAGATGGTAAAGGGGGGAATAAATATCTGTTTCTCGCAGTTTCTATCCACAAAATATTGGCTTTTCTGAAAGATGCCATTCACATCCACCCGTGTCCTCCTGGGCTCTTAAAAGCTGCTGAGGGCTCATTTTAAAGTCATTAAGCATTTTGCTTTAAGAGAATAGTAAATGGATTTTGCTCTTTTGATCTACACAGTCTTAAAAAAATGTCCATTATATAAAAATAATGGCCATTTAAAGTACAGCTAAACGTGGCTGAAAGTGAAACAGATAAAATTACATCGTTACTTCATAAAACATTTGTTTTACTGCAAACTCTTCTCAGTACAGTATAATTCAGTACAGGGTATTCAATTGGATACGAGACTTTTTCGATTCGTATTTATTGTGATCCCAGCAACTTTCTGACAGGGCCTTTAGTACTGGGCAGATGCTGTAACACCCATTCACAATATAATCAACCAAACCGGGTCCAGCAGCTCGTCTACTGTCCCACAAGTCAGAGTCTTACCATAAAGCTTAAATCGTATTTCTATTGTTTACTTGTAGCAGTAACAATTGGCTATTGTAGTGTATTTGCAAAACCCAGATACATAATGACCGGCAAATTGCAGTTTCACCCCCAAGGACTTACATTCATTGCCTCTCCACTATTATACTCTAAATACACCTTAATAACAATAGTAATGGAATCTGTTTAACTAACAGACAATACTGTGTTACACTGGATGAGTGATGGGTTTTCGGTTGCCCCAGCAGCAGGTAGAAGAGAGGTTTTTACCCTCTGTGTAAGCTTTCTCAGCCAGTTGAGGAAATTAGGCTAGTGTCTTTTCTTTATCTCAAGTCCTCTAATCTACCTTCTAGACCACTACTGCCTCCAGTGATCTAACAGAGCTCAGCATCTCTGCCTGGTAGCTGCAAGGATCCTTAATGTTTGACCTGTGCTAAGCGGTCTATATTTGAAATGCTGAAGCTCTACAGAGCACCTTATCGTCAGCCACATCTAAACCCACTGCAAAGCTTTGAAGCTTGAGCCAGGGGATTTCCCATGTTTTTGATGATCTGACAGTCAGTATCCTCCTTTCCTCACGCCAACCAAACAAACCCCTCGCATCCCCCCCGCCCTCACCTCCCCAATAACTCACATCTCTTTCTTCACGTCGGACAGATGTTGCTAATCCTGTTCTTATTGGCTCGGATTGAGTTATGCCGTCCTGTGGTCAGGACACAGCCTGCGTAGCCGAACACTGCGAGCTGCCTTTGAGCTGTGCCTTGTGGTGTGCTGTGCGTTGGAATGGCATACCACCGGGTAATGTTTCATTCAGCCCCACACCTGCTGCAGTGACTTGTCAGCGTGCACCTCGACAGGCCCCCTTTAATACCTCCATTAGGTGTTGTAATCTCCCCCTAACGCCCTGCCATTTTGCCTGAGTGTGTTAACGGGAGTATCAAAGGCTGGGGATTTTTTTTTTCCTGCCACCTGCCAGTGGTAAATTTGTGGGAAGGTGAAAAGAGGTGGAGGTGACATGACTGTGCAGCTCTTGCTGGTTTTTGAGACATTCGGGTGGTTTGTGTCTGTGTGTCTCTCACAGCCAAGCTTTTCTGGCTGTCACTCAATTTTTCTCAGTTCTGCCTACCTCTGTGTGGGGGGGGGGGGGGTATTTATGTAATCCAGGACCTCTCAGCTTTGTCAGTTTTTTAGGACGTAAGCGTGGGTGCGCCTTCATTTCTCCCAACAACTGTTTCCCTTCCCATCAATCAAGAAAAGGATACCTCAGCAGCCGTTCTCCCATCAAAGCCCCTCAAACTAAATATCATACTCAAGCCCCTGAGTATGATATTTAGTTTCACTCCAAAGCACGCACGCAGTTATCAC
The DNA here is from genome assembly GCA_034780415.1 of Cichlasoma orientale. NCBI lineage: Eukaryota > Metazoa > Chordata > Actinopteri > Cichliformes > Cichlidae > Cichlasoma > Cichlasoma orientale. Next base: position 56,697 of record JAVDPK010002998.1, on the reverse strand, counting down.
CTTTGTGCCGACCTGAAATGGACACTCAGGACACTGTTGCTCTGAACCTCAGTGATTTATCTTCTTTAAGAAAAGGTTAAGTCTTTTAAAGCCGCGTTTTCTGTGGACCCCCTCGTAGGAAAACAATCGACAATAGTTCGGCTATGGATTGCTTGCTGCTAACTGATCAATATAGTGCACTGTTAGTTTGTCTCTTCAGAGCTTGTGTTTGAGTTTGTGCTTGGGGGAGATCCAGACAGATTAACAAGGGTGACAGAGAAGCTGCACAGCTAGCCAGGCCTGGAGGTGCAGCTGGCATCGCAAGCCACGGCTTCCTTTTCTCTGCGCTGGCCCACAGACTTCCTTCAGCCACTGTTTAATCAACGATTAAGTCCGCTTTAGATGGCTCGCTCATCTCGTGTGACAGTACACGTTGGGTGGAAGGACTGGTTGTCTTACGCAGTCTCGGGACAATAGGAGTTTAATCATGAAAAGAAGTGAGTGACTATTTCTCCAGTAGATTCCCACCCCGCCTTTCATGTGAAATGTTGTTGTTACGGTGTCTCTTTTTGTCCATTAGCCTGGAAGGTACATACCATAAAAGGGGGGGAGTGAGAGCTTTGATGTGGTCTATGCTAACCGGGAATGGGTACACAAGCCTTCATCATGAGATGTGTGAAGGAGGTCTGCCTTGAGGTTTGGCTGTCACTGTCAGAGGGGACCATCTGGTGTTTTGGTGGAAAATGTTTTGAAATGTCTACCTGTAGAGATCTATAACAGGAACAGGAGCAGATTTAGAAAACCTCCACCTCATCCTGATTCTACTTTATTTTTTACTGGCATCTTGGCGTTTTCTTAACTACAAAATCTGCAAAAATCACACGTGGATTCAGAGTTTTTGAAAAAACTTGCTGATACAAATGAAATCCAAGTAAAGGGCTGCGAATAAATATTTTTTTTCAAATAGTTGAGGTATCTTTTTGTATGTGTAACAGAGAAAAAAATGTGACTTTTCTAAATAACAAATGGTGATCAGATAACTGACAGTAAATTCACCTCTGGGGTTTCTTCTGTTTTCTGTTACCTGACTATTCTGTTGCCATTCTTAACAAACCCGCCTTTTTCTTCTCTGCAGAGAAAGTTCGTGAGATCCAGGAGAAACTTGAAGCCTTCATAGAAGCTCTTCACAAGGAGAAATAGATGAACCAGGTATTTGTCTTTGTACCAGTTTGTACCTGTAGAAATGATCCAAACCAGACTGATAGCTCTTTACTGTTGTTGACTACTTAAAGCTTAATTTGTTTCACAGAATTGAACACTGACAGTGGGACAGATGGTAACTGTAACTGAAGTCCGTCTCTTATTCTTCTTCTCAGAACTCTTGAAAATAAAGTTTGGATCACAGCAGAGAAACGCACTGAGCAAAGTCGACTCATCTGTAAATGACTTGTCTTCGCCCCAAACACTCACAACACACAACTTGCCCCCCCCCCCCCCCGGACACCTATGGAGAGATGGACCTGCACGGAGCGACAGGATGAAGGAACAGTTTTCAGGCTTTCTCTACGATTTTCTTATGTTAACTTTTTCTTGGGGTCAACAGACGGACTTCTGCACAGGAGCCCAAACCCAGTGAGAAGCTCGCACAGTGCTGTCAGACATCTGACCGCTTGTTTTCAATAAATGAGTACATTGTGTACATGTTTATCTCCAACTTTATTTCTTTTCCACTTTACTTTATTCCCTGGTTTTCTTTGTGTATGTGTAATTATACAGGTGTGTATTCACTGATCTGTGTACAGAGAAGACCCCATTGCCACCGGCTCTGATGGGTTGCATAGCCTTGGCTTTCATACCTTTGTCTCACCTGGTGCTCCTAAAATATGCCAAGTTACTAGGCTGGTAGGCGCAGAATAAGTCTCGATTTTAGTTTTCTAAAGGTTATTTTAATTGCACTTGTAACTTAGAGCACTTAAATTGTCTCTCCTTGCTGTGAGGCTGTTCTCCGTGTACTCTACATGTTCCCCTAAATGAGAAGTTCCTGCCTAAAATTTACAGAATTAACAAATTCAATATTGTGCGCCACCCTTTAAGAGGATTGAAAGAATCTGTGTTGGAAACGACCCACTGTATAAATTTCATTTCTTATTATTTTGTTCTTTTGGAGTTTAATTGAAAAACGTTATTATTTATAATTCTCTGTTCGAGCTTATTGTGCGAATGTCTGTGTCCATGCAAGTGTGTCCATAGAATGTTTGTTTCTTGGTTGTATGTTGCAACAACAACCAAAAAAGAGAAAAAAACCACAACCAGTCAAAATAAATTAACAATTTAGGATACTTTAGTATAATGTAAACATCTTATTAAAAAGACCTCCACAGTTAACACGAGGCAGTGATGGAGAAAAAAAAAATCTCAGTAACATAATCGTCTGTCAGTTATTTCACGTTTTACTTTTCTACTGTGGACTTGTTGTCTAGACTGTCCCGGTCAGGGTCCAGTCCCACCTGATCATTTGGCCCAGTCACACAGGGTAGGCTTGTTTCCCGCCTACACCAGGTTTGATGTCATTCCGCAGTAATGTTTGTGTATGTACGCGGCACAGGCGCACATATCCTCTCTGTGTGTGATTGAATGCTTAAGCTGAAACATGACAAACAAGAAAAGAGAAGATTTTAAATGCTTTGGTCAAATTGCAGATTCGCCCGTCAGCTCCTTCCTCATTCTTATCTTTAGCCCCTCTTATCTTACAGCACCTGCACATTTTAGCTCCTGCCATCACCCACATGGACATCTGCTCACTCTTCCTAGCTTGAAAAACTGTTATATTTGCTTGAAAAGGGGGGGGGTGAGCTGTGTGATTTCCACTTCCTTCCTTCATATGTGTACATGGGAAAAGATATATAATGATAAGCCGTGCATTCTGTACAGGTGAACTAAATAGGCAGTCGTGGAGCTACTATCATACAGAACCTGAATGCAGAACGAGCCACATGTGTAACAGAGAGTTGGTGAGTTGGTTCAAAAACGTGTTTTATGTTGTAGAAAATGTTTGCATGGTGTATCCCATCCGCTGTGCTTTATTTATTAAATTTGTGTTTAAAAGTAAAAATTGAAAATAAAATTGACATAAAAATGATGTTTTTTTTTTATGATGATGTGTCAGTGTTAAACCAATCTTTGCAAAATTGGAAGTTTATAACTGGTTTGCCTGGTAGTTCAGTATGGTGCCAGTCACTGGGTGAGTCTACACTGAAACCTGTTAACAGCATGGATGGATTGCCATAAGTTTTATATTCATGATTATTATTAACATTATGATAATGCTCTGATTTTTCTTTTTTTCTTTTTTTTAGCCTCAGAAATAAGTTGTGTATTATGCAAGCTTGCATATATCAGCTTAATCCACTGCTGAACCTAAATACATCTCAGAGCGGTTATTATGGCTGTATGGACTCCAGTGGTGGAGGAAAAACTGTGATATTAACTAGCACTTTTTCACACATTTTCTTATGTCTCCAGCACAGCACAGCCTTGTGCATATACTTACTGGACTCTTTGCTAGGCACACCTGTTCAGCTGCTCATCAATGCAAATAAAAATAGTGAATGTAAGTCGGTGCATTTAAACATGTAAATATGGTCAACAACCACTCGTTACAAAAAAGGATGCCCAAGAGCGTCTGTGAATGCAGATCATGTCAAACCTTGAAGCAGATGGCCTACAGCAGCAGAAGACCACACTGGGTGACACTGCTGCCAGCTCACAACAGGAAATTGAGGCTACAATTCACACAGACTCACCAAAGGTTGAAAAAAAACATTGCAAGGTCTGATGATGGTAAAGCATTGATTCAGCCTACCTGTATCAACAGTGGTGTGGGGTATATTTTCTTGGCATGCTTTAGACCCCTTAATACCAGCTGAGCATTGTTTAAATGCCAGAGTCTGAGTATTGTTGCTAACCACGTCCATCCCGTTATGACCACAGTGTTCCCATCTTCTGATGGCTGCTTCTAGCAGGATAATACACCGTGTCACAAAGCTCAAATCATACCAACCTGAGTTTTTCATAACACCTTTGGAATGTTGTGGAACAGGAGAATCTCATCATGGATGTCCAACAAATCTGCAGCAACTGTATGATGCTGTCAGGTCAATATGAACCGAAATCTCTGAGAAATGTTTCCAGCGTCTTGTTGAATCAGTTCTGAAGGTAAAAGGGGATCCAGCCAAGTACCCCCAAGGTGTAACTAATAAAATATAAAGAGTCTAAAGTCCATCAATCAGAACCTTCATAGTGTTTGAAACAAACAAAAAAAAGAAAAACTGAAAAATCATGTTAATATTATACTGTATATAAAAGACAGACATAACTAGATTGTTACTGATTCATGTCCACAGTAATTACTTCCCTAATGATGTTATGGTTTCATGTGTTATTAAATACAAGACTGTTCATTTTGTAAATAATGGTTCCCTCTGGCATGAAAAGGCATGGCCTACCTTGTGATTAACAAGCGATTATCATATAAACATGCAGCTCCACCTACCTCGCTCATCACGTCTGCCTTAAAAACACCAAGGTGGCAGTGGCCGAAATGCTCAGCCTGAAGTTTCAAGATGAGACTTACCGGGGGTGACGTCACACTTGTTACGCTTCTCTTTGATAATGTATCTATGTTCAGTCTATGTAATTAATATGTTATTATGCACTTTTATCCTGAAGCTGGATGCTGCTCTTTGCAGTGACCCATGCTTGCGGTGAAGCCTACAGTCCAGGTTTGAACAAACCCTCAGACTCCGACTAAACTCTGCAGGCTGTTATCCCAGATCAGACTCCAACACGCTGTAGCCTGAGGCAGCAGGGAGAGGCGCTGCCTGATTAATAAGTCAGAGTCCAGAGGTCCTCTACTTCTGGGCATTTGCTCTTCTTTCACAAGAGCCTGGTTGTTACGGCATCCCTACATCACTCAAAGGGCAGCAGCCTCTGCACCATCACCTGAGGCTTTACACTTGAAATTGCTTCTTTCTGTCCTACTATTATATCCTGCTGTTTTCTTAAAAACAAAGTTAAAAAAAAGGCCTAATGACTCTAGCAGCCATGAAAAGAAAGGGGGGGAAAAGTCAACCTCCAGCAGAAGGTCTTTGTGCTATCAGATAGCCACGTTCAGGGAGCGAGGGAGGCCAGCCTGGACACACTATAACCCATTAGCATCTGCAAAGGCCGTCACGTTGACTAATAGCCAGGCACCACAACAGCACAGTGACTCGGTTTGTGTTTTCTCTCAATCCCCTTTATGCTGGCGACACAAAAGCAGTCAGGCCAGACCTGTCAAATGTGCCACAGCAGCGGACGTGCACAAAGCTTCATTTCTAGTCTTTCTGGAGAAACAGAAAAGCCCAATCTTGTTGCTTCATTTTTTTTAAATCCCCCCACCTAATCATACAGACACATTCAGGGCCTTTTCACGGGGGTTGTGGTGGCTCGGCAGATGATGAAAACCTTGAATAAGTCCAAGAAAAGGGCAATAAGTTGTGGGGATGGGCGTTTTTTGGCAGTAGCAGCAGTGTTAGCATTTGTTTGCCTTCTTGTTGGCAGTGCTGGCTTTGTTCTCGCCTTTCTGTCTCCTCCGTTATCGTGCTGTTGGTTGACTCAGTGGGAGAGGCAGAAATTCAAAAATGATTGTACATGGCTTCTGCTTTAAAACATCCTTCGGTGGATAAGGGTTAAAGAAGTCCACTTTTATGTTTGCTCAATGAATTGTTTCGGAGTAGTTTTATGCAAAGCAAAGTCAGAAGGCTTTCAAAGAATGCATCATGAATAATGGAGCCACGCTCTCCCAGTAAAGACAGTTCTTCATGCTTCTGGCTGCATGTTGTTGCAAAATTAATCTGGAACCAGTCAGATGGCCCCATGATGGTACTGCATGATGACACTCATGAATATCAAATGCCTCTAATACTTGTGCACACTACAGTACATGTGCCTCAGGAGCGACTATTTCTTGTATTCTGAAGACACTTAAAGGTAAACGCCACCTTATATAATCAAGCGTCTCTTTTGTTGTGGCTTTTGCTCTGTTTGCTTACAGTGTAATATTTAATTGTGAAATAAATGACTTATTAAAGACCCAGAAAACTTTCCAGTGAGCTTACCTGTTCGATCAGTATTGATTGTTTCACGTATATTTTAGGCTTAATCTAATTTGAGCAGGTGCACTCATGATGCTATGAATATTATTTCTCTGCTCCACAGAAGTAATTTGACCAGAATGCCATTTATGATTGAGGAAGATTGTTTCATGTATTTTAATAGATTTCTCAGAAAGCAACACATCATGTCACAATCTAAAGTCACTGACATCAATGTGGAAAAGGCTACAAAGCCATTTCTAAGTCTTTGGGCTTCCAGTGAACCATGGTGAGAGCCGCAATCGGAGAAAACGTGAAACAGTGGTGAACTTTCCCAGGAGTTGCAAGCCAGCCAAAAATTACTCCAAGAGCTCATCAACAACTCATCCAGGAGGTCACAAAAGAACCCAGAACAACATCTAAAGAACTGCAGGCCTCATTTGCCTCAGTTAAGGTCAGTGTTCATGATTCAATAATAAGAGAGAGACCGGCAAAAATGGCATCCATGGGATAGATCCAGGGTGAAAATCACTGCTGACCAAAGAGAACACAAAGGCTCGTCTCACATTTGCCAAAAAAACATCTTGATGGTCCCCAAGACTTTTGGAGAAATATTCTGTGGACTGGCGAGACGAAAGCTGAATTTTTTGGAAGGTTCACGTCCCGTTACAACTGGAGTAAAACCAACACAGCATTTCATAAAAAGAGGTGGTGGTAGTGTGACGGTCTGGGGCTGCTTTGCTGCTTCAGGACCTGCTGCCGTAACTGATGGACTCATGATTTCTGCTCTCTACCAGAAAATCCTGAAGGAGAGTGTCTGACCGTCAGTTTATGTCCTGAAGTTCAAACACATTTCTGAAACATACCAGCAAGTCCACCTCTGAATGGCAGAAAGTTTAAATCTGATTGAGATGCTCTGGCGTGTCCTTAAACAGGCCATTCAGGCTCAAAAACCCTCCAATGTGGCTGAATTAAAACTATTCTGCAAAGTAGAGTGGGCCAAAATTCCTCCGCAGCGATGTGAGAGACTCATTGTCAGATATCTCAACTGCTTGATTGCAGTTCTTGCTGCCAAAGGTGACACAACCAGCTATTAGCTTTAGGGGGCGATTATGTTTTCACATGGGGCCAGGTAGGTTTGGATAGCTTTTTCCCTTAATAAATGTAATGATTTAAAAAATGCATTTTGTATTTACTCAGGTTATCTTTGTCTAATATTAAAATTAGTTTGATGAGCTGAAACATGTAAGTGTGGCAATTATGCAAAAAACTAAGATATCAGGAAGAGGGCAAATGCTTTTTACAGCCCTGTACTTTATTGGGCTGCAGAAAATGTAGTATTTTAAAGACAATGGCAATCCATTGCTAGATGCTTTGCATCGCTGCATAGACCATGGCAAATATACTATACATGAAGCACTGTCTCACTACATGATGGGCTCCTTGTAAAATTTAAGGAGACACTATTAATACATAAAAGCCATTGATTTGGCCTATGGGAGGCACTTATCAGCCCTTCAGTGGAAACAGTGGATGTAAATCTAACACTTTGTGCCCCAAGAGACAAACAGCCACTGTTGAGTCACCGCTGATGAATCTTATCAGAAGCTTGTTGAAGCAACAGGCTTCCTTCTCTGATTTAATCAACAAAACCTTCTACTGTCCCCGGGGCCCACTGCTTTCTGCCCTGCCGAGAATAGCGTCACAATTGGTCTTTGTGTTCATTATGTTGGAGCCATCTTCCCATTGCTCTGTGGGGTCCATTCCAATGCTGAATTAGGCCCATGGGGATTTTAGCCAAGTCATAGAGGTCAGTGACCTTCCCTGTCACAACCCGGGCTCACACACACACACACCCATAGAGAGAGCCGCGTTCTTACTCTGTGTGAGCTATAAATTATTGCAGTACTCAGTACTTAAATTGAGCTTAAGGAGGCTCGACCGTGTGAATCCCGCGGTGGTCCTGCATCTGTGAGTGTGTGTGTCCACGGGAGCAGCACGACCGCTGCATGTTCTCACCATTCAAGTCTGACATCCAGCCTGAAAGAATCCATAAAATGACCTCATCGTCTCACAGCACAGGACGTCATAAAAAAAAAAAATCAGGTCATTGTCGTGCCACGAATAAATCCCTGATGGCCGATCTATATTTTCCTACCAACTGACACACACAGGCTCAGCTGTGTGAGAGAAACAAACAGACACCAAAACACAACATGAAATATCACATCAAAGAGTTCACCTCACATCTGAATCACTCTTTGAAGATAGAAGAGAGGATAAAAAATACTACAAGCTTTTTTTATTATCAGTATTAAAAAATGTACAAATGATTTCTGTGTGTGTGTGTGTGTGTGTAGTCACTCTGTCTTCTGTTCAATGCAAGGAGCTAAATCCAGTCATAAAAGATGCTGAACCCTGTGTGCAGATTAATATAAAAACATTTTATTTAAAAAAAAAAAACTGTTCTGCTTCAGACACATAAAGTCTGCAGGAGCCTTTATATACATCTGTATAATTATGGCGACTGATAAGTTATTATGTTGAATGCTTAAATCAGCATTTAACATTTACTACAAAAACACTTTGTTAATGCAAATAAGAAAATTCAGCCCACACAGAATCCGTGTGAAAATATTGTGACACAAAAGCAATCGTAGCTAGAAGATGATCCGGGTATCCAAATGTAAAAGGTGACCTTTGACCAGCCACCTATCCTAAACAGTGACGTGACCCTTTAATGTTTACCAAAAATACACTTTTCTTGAAATTTTTTGAAAACATGTTATTCTAAGTCCTCAACATTAAATATGAGAAGATTTACTATTGAAACTATGATATATCCTGTTATATTGATGCCCAAAGATGGTTACAGGAAAACGGTGCTGAACAAAGATGAGATTGTGGCTTTAGGTTGTGATACTTTGAGTTGGTGTAAAATTGATGTAGTTGAAGTTTTTTTCAGCGCAGAACCCCTATACGTGGCTATATCGTGTACTGCTGAAGTTATGACTGCAGAAACACTGGAAAAAAAACCTTCTACCTACCTCCTCATACTTCAAGGGCCTGTAACGTGGACAGTTTTCACAGTATGAAGGTAAACTTTTGCAAATGGCTTCATTAAGTTAAATGAGGTTATTGTCCTAAAATGTTTGATTCTGAGGGGGTCCGGTGGGGGGTACTCACAGATGTTTTTTTTCTTTCAGTTTACGGTGTGAACGGAGTCTTAATGACCGACTCCTGGAGGAACTGTTCAGGAACATCCCACCTCTAATATGCATGGCAGGTAGGCTCAATTAAGTGATGAAAAGTGGAACAGAGATGCGTGTGTGTGTGTGTGTGTGTGTGTGTGTGTGTGTGTGTGTGTGTGTGTGTGTGTGTGTGTGTGTGTGTAACTACAGAGGGGTGGGAACTTTCCTTCCGCAGAATAGAGATATGCAAAGTTGCCATGGAAAAACCGATCACCACACAAACTGTTTCTTGATCGAGTGGAGGTCTTAGTGAGAGGGAGGGATGCAGAGCTTTTAGCACAAGAAGCGGCTCTGGGCTTGCATGGACTTAGTGGGATTATGGGAGCCTTCATGGCAACCAGTGAGGCCAGCAGGTGAGGCCTGGGCTCAGCAGCCTGAGCCTTTAGGTAAACAGAGGGGAGGGCTGACAGATCCTGGCTGTGTTGCCAGGCTGAAATTGTATCTGTCCACACTATTTACGTCAGTCAGGCTGATCTGCCTCCTCCTGCATATTGACGGTGGCAGGGGACTGCACTTGTTGCCGGATGGGAGACGCTGAGGACCGTCTTTCATCGCCTAAGTGCCGTAGTGAGGGCAGACCAAAAACGGTCTGGTGACATTACTTGACTGGCCGTCAATAGTATCTTAGCAGGCACTAAAACCCAAAGCAAACAGAGTGTGGCTGAATGTGAATGTTTGGGGGCCAGGCTCTGTTTCGTTAGTAGCACCGTGTGTTAAAGCTGCAGCAGAAATGACGACACCTTTTGGTAAAGTGATCAAATTTGTGCGCCTTTTGTCTCTTTTCAGGGAGTCCTGATCTTATTTTCACTGAGCTTACACTTTTAATTAGATTTGCATTTTCAAACCGGCCTGTTTTACATGTGTTCACGGAGTCAAACAGTAAAAACAGGCTTAAGTTACATCAATGGTTCAGTGTTTTCTCAGAATACTTGGACTTCAACCTGCCTGGCATCAAGCTGGATTAAGACAAGGGAATTGCCGCGTTACGTATTCAGAGTTGTCAGGAATTCTTGCGCATTTGTTTTTACACCTTTTTTCACATGACCCTTGCACAAACGAGAGCTGAGAATGAGATTAAGCAGCAGGATGCTGAACTGAATGGCGAACAGCTCAGAGAAAGGGATGCTTGTGCAACATGAGCGTGATGTTAATGCTGCGCGGTGCTGATTTGCTGTATTTTGAAAGAAACTGGCTTTACTTTTCCATGTGTGCAACTCTGACTCTCATTGTCTGATCACAGCGTTTATCAGGGGTGTCTTCAAAATCTAAACTTTAAACTTTAAGCTTTTGTGGACCCCCCCCCCCCCATACATATTGTAAAACTAAACTGTCAAATTAAAACCCACCTCTGTGCCATCCTATCATCCTCCTGTTTGTTCACCTGCTGGTCAGTCGTATTGGAACTGAAAGGCCAGCGCTTTGCCCCGCTGACCTCCTGACCTCCTGCAACCTCCACACGCCTCCTCTCTGGACCAGCAAATATTGAACCAGTCAGTCAAGTTTTCTCTGCTGCCCACTGAGTTTGACTGTTGCCAGAGAGCAGCTGTAATACTACTGGACAACTGCAGGCCGGGGCATGTCCCTGTGTGTGTGTGTGTGTGTGTGTGTGTGTGTGTGTGTGTGTGTGTGTGTGTGTGTTCCAGGGAGTTTAAGCATGGGCCGCATCAATTTAATCTGCCTTTATAAGTGCTTTATCATTTTTGTAACAATGCTTTAAACACAGTTTCGAACCTAATATTTATCTTTTATATTTACATATCTATTATCGGTGTCCCAAATCCTGACTACATGCTCACTCGGGGCGATGGATGTTCACACTGAAAAGATGCAGCAACAGTTAAAAAGTCAGCAGACATACAAAATCCTTAATATTAGTCAGTGTTGCTGAAAAATCCTGTTAATTTAACTGTCCCACAGTGCAGTGCATTTCATAGATTAAAATATCTATTTTTATTTTCAGGACAAAAAAAATGTACAATGATTCCTATGCATGTAGCTCTTTGTATGTAGTGTGTGCATGTGTGTGTCTTAGAGTGTTGTGTGTTAGTGAGGCTGCTTCAGCTATTGCCTGGGTTTTTGTGTGCGTCCTTCCTCTGCAATGTGTGTGCGGTTGTATGTGTGTGTGTGTAATCCTGAGTTCTCAGGAATGTTTGCTCTGCCAACACTCGGCGACTGTAGTCGTCGTTGTCTCTCCAGCCTTGAGAAACAGACACTCAGCAGCCTTTTATCAACCAGACACGGCCAGTCCTTTTAAGAGGAGGAAGGTAAATAAGGACTTTAATAGGTGGATAATGTGGTCACAGGGCACAAGACTGACTGTTCTAGAGCAAACAGGGCCGTAGCAGTGTGCACACATAAATGCACACACACACACACACATGCACTGGGGCAATTTGCTTTCAGAAAACAGGCGATATAAAGAATGTGAAGGAGAAATGCGTAAAGCTCGTCTTTATCTCACACAATCAAACACCAGGAGCTTTCTTCTCTGTATAAGGGTTTAAGGGTCTCCAACATGTGTTCCTGGTACTGAAAAGCACACACACACAAACACTCAGGATGTTGGTGTCAGTCTTTCCTGCTGAGGTTTGGTGAGCCAAAGATGAAATGTTTCAGTTTATTTGCTTAGTTTTTTGGGGGGTGATTTTCTATCCCCATATTATCGAGGTTTCACTGGCAAATCAGTGCAGAATTTGCTTGTATAAAACACGTGACTTCGCAATTTTTCTGCACCAAATTCTTATCTTTCAGTTTTTCTCTTCTTGCTCATCTGTTTAAAGTCCGTTTTTCTTTTCATTTGTACACACAGTAGCATTATTTTAGATTTTTACTTCTCCTCCTCCTCTCAGTGCTCCAGCTGCATCCAGCTGATGTTCACTTACATGCACACATCATCGTCATCATCCTCTTATTTCATGTCTGTAGAGATACAGCAGGTTTATCATCAGAGACACACACACTCGCATCCTTAAACACCGACAGCGCGCACACACACACACACACACACACACACACACACACACCCACACACACACACTGTAATCGCCCGAGGCCACTTAAGATCTAGGTCTATCTACCTTGAGGCCTGTGCACCCCCCCACCCCCACCCCTACACTCACCGCCCTCGTACCCCCAAGTCACCACCAGTGATAACCACCACCTCCACCTCCCCCAGCAGACCCTCTGACCCCTGACACACGACCTCTGTGCTGAATGAGTACACACAGGGGCGTTAGAGCGAGACCCCCAGCGATTATTGCTCCACTGTGACACACATACACAATAACATACAAACACGCGCAAACCCTCTGGCTGCACACGCTGAACTGAACAGTAAAAAACAAGTACGGACCACTGGTCACACACAAGGCGTCTCACTACACTGCCTCCTAACTAGACACACATATGCGCACAGAAATGGGAGGTGAGGGGTTGGCTGCGGGTCGCAGGTTTATACAGTCCAAATGGACCAAATGGCCAGGACAGCTGCAGGATGCAGGGGGCGCTGTAGAGATCGGGAACAGCTTTGTTTGGTACCTGTTTTTACTCTGTAAATGACACAAAGATTAAGCAGTATTGGATTCAAGTGCTTTCTCATGCTTGCTTAAGACAGAATTTCAGCTGCTTAAGTGTTCAGGGCCTCCTTTGTCATATTTTGTATTTCACAACATGCAAAATGGTTTCATCTGCAGGCAGTCCATGTGCACCGGTCCGCTCCCTTCTCATCACGAATGCTGGATTGTGAAATGTGCGCTGATAACAAACCGGACCGGTCACTGTTCTGATTTTCAGGGAGGATTTCTAAAAACAAATCTCAGATTTGGAAATGTCACGCCACAGGAGAGTTTTCCGCTTTGCGACAGTCGATCTTGATTGAGCTCGAGCCCTCGAGAAGGTTGAGCCGTTTCTGGAGCTGTTTTTTGTTCTTTTTTCTTTTCTTGCTACAGTTTTACCTGCATTTGTGGATGCAGGGACAAACTGCATTCACTGACAATGAAGTCTGTAAATTTTCAAAGCAGCGTCATCTGAGAAACCAAAGATTCCTCAGGTTATTCGATTCTGGCTTTGGTCCTTGTGTATCCAGTTTACCTGATATTCAAATTCTTTGATGTTATGATGTACTGCAGACAATGAAATCCCTAAATTCTTGACAATTTCATACTCAGAAACAATACTTTTTCTGCCTGCGCAGTGTCTCACAAAGAGGGGAACAACTCCCCATCTTTAAATTTGAAAGTTTGATACTTGATTCCTTCACTTTTTGCAGCAGGTTCACCAGAAAGATTGATTTGCTGAGTCATGGTGGCACGTGAATTTATTGCATACAACTTTGTAAACGTGACCATTGTAGTAAGTAATGTAAAACCTCATATACAAAATAATGTTTCAGTTGTTTCATTCTCTGTGTTGCGTATCACTGTCGCACAGTCCCATCATTTTTTTGAAAGGATAAAATGGGAATTGTTGCAATCTGGTGGTCAGAGTATGGGGACATCAAAGGGATCAACTCAGTGGTGGCAACACTAGGAGGAGGATAAGACCAAAGCCAGCCAACAAAACTAAGCCCAACCTGAAAGGCAGGCTGGCCCAGTAATACGGGATCATCCCTGGTGTAATTCCTCCCTCCTGGCCCTGCAACAAAGAGACCTGAGACAAGAGCTGCACATCTGGGGGAGGGTGGGGGGGCTTCAGCGAAGGTCCAGTGGTCTGAGGGCCACTGACCATGTCGCCATGCCAACAGCACACACACACACACACACACACACATGCAAACAACTGCCTGCAACAGTTTAGAGCCCTCTTGCCCTCTTTCATCGCTGCATATTCTAATCAGCAGCCTTAGGCCATGCATTGTGTGTGGACGTGTCCAAACATGGTGGGAGATCAGAGGTCACCTTGGCCGCTGACCTTGGCCCCTATATCCTCCTCAGAGGCTCAGTAAGAGGGGCGTCATTGGTTGTGGGTGGGTGGGGTCAGGCCGTGTTGCTGTCCCTCTGCGGCTGGTCCAGTTCCTAATCGGCTCAGAGGCCGGACGACGTTTGGTATTGTCCAGCTGCATTTGAAAGGCCTTGTGCTGAAAGGACAGGGCATGACCGGGTCAGACTGGCCACAGCGCTCTGTTGCCTTTCAAATGCCATCGATGCCCTCCTTCATTCTGGCCAGCACCGCATGACAAGGGGCAACGAGCAAATCTTTAGGAATATAAAATGTAAAATGGGTAATTCGGTCTCGAATGGTATCTTCTCCTTAGCAATCATCAGAAGAATCAGACATGCCCTGTAGGAAATTTTGTTTTTCTAAAGAGTTTCAAGAGTTTAGTTTTCTACTATTGTACAACACCAAACTCAAAAAAATGTCACTAACTGTACTCTTTGCGGGAATTATTTTTTTTATCAGAAGAGCTTTCGTATAAATTGATTTTTAGTGGAAATAGAAGGGTCTTAAGGAGGCCAGCAGGCTACACACACACACACACACACACACACACACACACACACACACACACACACACACACACACACACACACACACGCAAACACAAATACAAACTTCCTCCACTTGTTGACTCAGGACTAAATTAGCACCTGATTAGAAGATGCTGCCAGACTCCTAATTCACTTCAGCTCACACAGCTGCTGATGGCTTCAGGCCGCCTGAAGAGACTGACTCACGAGTTAATTCTATTAGAACTGTCTCCCAAACTCATTTCATCAAGGATCTCTCACTAATTTACTCCACGCACTAATCACACATTCAGCAGAACAAATACTGATCACATTGCCCTGACCGCTGACGTGCAGGGCGCGAGCAGGACCACTGAAAGGTCTTTGAGGCCCGAGAATGAGTGTGAGGTGTTTACATTTTGTGATAAATGTTTAAGGCTCAAAATAGCTCTTTCAACTAGGTTGGCTAATGATGTAGGAGCTTGTAAAAAAACAGCCTCATACATCTATTTATTGCTTTTGGGCTGGAATTCAACTCAGTGCCCAATCTTAGTAATCTACTACTTTGACAATTCCGTTATATTACCATATGATGGTCAAAACGAAGACCCGGGTTATATAAAACTTTAATTCCTCTTTAATAAATACCCTTCCTGTTACCCAGCTTCTCTACTGCTGTACCAACTCACTCCAGGCCATCAAGTCTTTGATACAAAAGAGCCACATTGTAGCAACTCCAGGGAATGTCCAGTTGGTCTAAATGAGTGTATTTTAATGAAGTGCACTAAGCCCTACAAGTCCTCTTCACACACACAGTCTCAGGAAATGTGACATCCCAGACTCCTTAGCTCTCGTTGCCTTACAGGGTAATAGGACCTGCCAATGAAACTGTCTCTTTTTCCTCTCACAGCCAAGAGAAGGGAGAGCAATTAAATCCAATTGGAGCCTGCAGTAATGCTGGGACCTGGGCCCCAGGGGGCCCTGGCAGTCCGGATGTTTAATCATCATCTGACCTAGTTGCTGGTTCTGATAAATGGGCCTGGAAAGGGAAAGCGTTGGTTGGTCATTAATCTACAGTGAGATGGGAACAAGCACACACGGTCGTCGCCAAGTTAATTGGCCACTTATTTTAGCACGAGCGAGGGGCTAAGGCGAGATGGAGATGGATGTCCTTTCGTTGATCCATAATTTGGCCCTCCGGGGTACTAATACAAGCAAAACAAACAGAGTAGGAAGTAGTGAAGATGATGAAAGGAGAGGAGTGAGGAAGAGGGTGACATCGTACAACTCCAATGGTGATAAAATTACAGTTGAGGGCAGCTTAAAAGAGGCCACTTTGACTTGGACTTTAGAGAAAATGGGCTTCTATGTTATATTTGACTGTCCTGACCTGTTATTAACTTTTTTAAACTGTCATTTATAGTGTAATGTGGAGAAAAAACCTTATGTTAGGCTTGCAAACCTTTGCCATGTCTTGAAGAAAAAGTGCTGAATTACAAGAATGTGCTCACGCTTCTTATCTAGCTTATCTCTTTTACTCCTGTGTGTCGTTTCTGGCTGGCTGTCCAATCAAGTTGGGGTGAGGGTCAGCAGTCACCAGGTTGCTGCCTGCCTGATGGATGATGGAAACCGAGGGGGGGTGTCGTGGCTATGATAAGGGCCCTATCTTGACAGGGGCTTCCTTTCCAAGCCTGAGCTTAGTCACAGAGTGTTGACAGAGAGAGATGGATGTGTTGGTGGGTGGGTGGAAGGCTGGATGGATGGATGGATGGATGGATGAGGAGGAGACAGACACGAGAGTGTCTTATGGGACAAGACACAACCTGTCCTTTTGTGTTATCAGTTCACCTCCTGACCCCTGCACTTTTTTGCCCTTTCTCTAAACCCAGCCTGAAAGCCAGAGTGCCTGAGTAGTTGTAGACATTGTGATGTTTGGTGGTGTGCTTTTACTAATGCTGTAACTGTAGTAAGGCGATGTTGCTCAACCACCATTTGACCATTTGACCCCTAAATTTGATGCACACTATTAACATCAAAAGAGATTTGAGCCCCTCATGTCTGCTGTTAAATATCCTTTGGACAGACATTTATTTTGTTGACTACTTTGGTTTATGCAAGTATAACTGTCATGACCTTTAAAGGTGAAACCGACTCTAAAGGAAGACCCCAAAAAGCAACAGCGTACAGGTCAAGAGATTTAGTAGCGAGGATTCTGGATAAATTAGAAAAGCTTGCAACAAGGGAGTCTCTGGGAATCTGGATTGGCAGCTTGGGTGGAAAACTGTGGGAGAGAGGAGAAGGAGATTAGTCCAGGCACACTGAGTTCTTACTTGGAGAATCGGGGGTGAATGGGGTAACCGGCCAGGGGTGTGTGGATAGTCGAGACCGTTGGAGCATGGACAGGAAGGTGAGTCTGAGAGGTGTGTATTTTTAACCAGAACTTTCTACACGAGGCAGAGCAGCTTGACAGAAACAAGTGAGTAAACTATACAGGTAGTGAGCTCTTTAGCAGTCCAGGAATAACCAGAAAACAGGAGAACAAAGATATTAACAAAGCCTGATTACAGCTCTACTATTTACAACAAACTGGCAGAGAGTGGATGCAGGAGCTGGTAGTTAAATTCAGGTAGAAGATGACTTTGATGAGAAACGGGTGTGATGGCCAAAGAGCGGGAGCAGGAGACTCCCCCAGCAGGCGGAGCCCAGACAGGTCCAACCCATCCTTAACCTGAAGAGCAGGAAAAACTCCTGACCACGACAATAACAAGTCTAATGTCACATTCTGGGTAAAAGTGTGCTTATCCAAATGAGATGAACCTTTGTGAACTTTGTGATGTTTCTATCTGTGGAAAAGAATATTATAGTTAGTATTTATGCAGGCCTATGATGTGCGGTTTTAGAGGCTAAACGTGAGACTGTGCTGGCCTTAAAGATTTGGGTTAGTGGGTGAAAGTGGCTCTCTCTTGCCCTCATGTTTGCCAGTTTCTCCCGTGTTTTGTTAAACCGATGCACGTGCAGTCTAAGAAACTATTGCCATCTGGGTTTGTTAGTGTTGCATTTGCATCATGCTGTCCTCTCATCATGCCTTGGTGAATGTGAGGAATTGGACTAAACACCAGGGGTCTGATCAATCTGATCAGTTGGGGCGTCACTGCCCCGTGCAACCTAATTCCAGCTAATTGGAACTTTTCACACAAATCTTCAGAGCAGAATGCCTTCGCTAATGAGCACGGCTGCTTTCACGCTCTGATCTGTGGCCAGCAGCAGGAGCCTGGCCCAGCTGACCTGTTCTGTCCAGGGTGGTCAGTGCTGAACAGGACACAGCTCCTGGTTCAGCCACACTGAATAGCTGCTCATCATCCTATTCTCTGCAGGAGATCTCGGTCTTCGGAGTTCCAGGCCTGACCCCTCTGGATAAGACTGGGCCAGGGTCAGGTACCAGAGTCAACAACCCTGGACTGACCTCCACACCAAGCACTGTGCCCTCCAGCCAATAGCCTCTGCTGCCCTGACCCTGCTCAGTCCTGGCTCGGCTCCCTGTGGTGAGTCAGGGGGTCACTCTCCCAGAGGCTCATTGTAGCAGTCGCTAACCAACGATAAAAGAGCTTGTGGTCAAACCACGGGGGCCGTAGGAGTGTGAAAGCGAGGGCATAGCCGCACCCCTGCTGGTGCAGTCTAATTTGGCAGGATGCTGGTACATAAGCCACACCAACAATGGCTCTGGACTGGTAAACAATAATGTTTGTGCAAGGCCTCTTTCTTGGGGCCAATCTAGCACTCACAAAGCCCATCTGGCATCAATAAGATGTCCTGAGATGCTATTCAGCACATCAGTCTTCATTTTGTGTGGCTTTTCAGCAAAGGTCCTCTCTGGGTGCTCAGTGCCCACTACTGGCTAACACTTAAAAAGTGACAGATGCTATAGATCTAAAGTTTTTATAATACAGTGACCATATGTGAAATCTATCAGTTATTAGATTTCAAATTTCAAGATAAAAAGCTGAGCTGACGAGACTGAAGCTGATCAGACTCACCATGAGCATCAGACATGACATTTATTACCTTTAACCTAAGTGGAAAGAGTAGAAAGAAAAAAAAATATCTTAAAATAACAACAAATTCAGCATACTGTGTTTAGACCTTTTACAGTGGCGTGTATCATTTAAGGAAATGCAAAAATCACGTTGTGGGGTTTTCATGCAGTAATGTGGCACGCGTTATCAGTAAATTTACACAAAAGGCATCTTCGTGTCTTTTCGGGTTTTCTGATTCGGTTAATGATAAATGAAAAGCAGGTTTGCCCAAAATGAAATTATAGTCCTTGTGTAATTAGAAAGTCCTGAAAGGATCTCTTTGACAGTTTGGGAAATCTGGGTCTTTGCTTTCTTGCTGTGAGTTAGAGGAGAAGACTGACATCCATCTCACGTCTGTCTATTAAGGATGAAGGCAAAGCAAAGAAGTTGTTAGCTTACCTTAGGTTAAAAAAGAGAAACATGAGTACAAATTGTTCTTCACTGAAGCTTTATGGCCTTTACTCAGGGAGAAGTTTGCAGTCTTAGACTTCATAATTTTTATGGCCGCACAGCATTGGTAAGGACTCATGCACTGGCATGTCGGTTGCTTTTAAGTCCAAAGTAGGACACTTCATTAAACTACCCCAGTATTCTGAGAAGCCCCACACATAAAAACCTCCCCATTCATGCTTGATTCAGGCCTATATGACTCATGTCTTCAAACGGACGAGTGTGGGAGGAAGTTTGGAACAAGATGGCCAGTGAATATTTTGTTCCCAGTGCAGGGGCTGGACCGTCTGGGCCGGGGTGAATAGTCAGGAGGCTAATGAATAAGACTGAGAGACAGAGAGAGAGCGTGAGAGTGCAGGAAGTAAGCACAGCAAGTGGCAGATAGAAGCCAGAACTCCCTCTCTCTCTCCTGCTCCATCCCTCCCTCTCTCACTTTATTTCTCTCTCTGTCTCTCACCCGATCTGGGACAGGAAGTGGGATTGTTTGCGACCAGCACGTGTGATCCATCGCCCAGCGTGCTCTGCTCTCCTGAGGGAGGTCAGGCAGGAAGTGGCCAGGCGTGGGCTCTGACCTCTGGGTAATGAGCGAGGACCCTCAGGGGGGAACTGCTGCCTGCTGCCACGTTTCTCTCCACTTACAACAACACGCAGCGAAACACTGAGCTCAGGCATGTGAAGAGAGTCGACTCGGCTAAAGCGGTGCTGCATCAGATTCAGCTTGAATCATCAGCGAGTGATTTCACACAGCTGACTGCACACAAAAGGACAGTAGCACAGAAACTGTGCAAATGGACAGTGCGAGTGATCATTTGATTAATGCGGTGAAGGTTTCTGCTCTGTCTGGGTGCGACTGGAGTCAAGTTCATGTTGTGTCTGAATAACATTTTAAATATGACTAAAAACAGGATTTTAACAAAAAAATGTTGCTGCTTTTCATTGGTTTGTTTGCAAGCCATCTAATATGTGTGCAATTTCTTTTAAATAAAATAACCTAGTTATGCATGAACTAGAAGCTGGTTCATGCATTTATTATTTCTGTGCTGGACTTTTGTAATTCATTATTTCAGGTGACCCTGAATGCGGCAGCAAAAGTACTAACCAGTACTAGAAAGAAAGACCACATTTCTCCCACATTAGCTTCTCTTCACTGGCTCCTCACAAACAAAGTCTTGAATAATCATGTCTTTAAAACCTCGTAGTACCATGTTATCCTAACAGAGCACTTTGCTCCCAGCCTGCAGGCTTACTTGTAGTAGAATGGGAGGCAGAGCGTTCAGCCATCAGGCCCCTCTACTATGGAACCAGCAGCCACTCTCTCTACTTTTAAGATTAGGCATAAACGTTATTTTTTGATAAAATTTATAATAGTTCGTGCTGGATCAGGTGACCCTGAGTAACCAAATAGTGTGTCTTTTGTCCTGTCTCTCACTGCTCTCTTCTCTCTCCCCTCACCCCCAACTGGTCACAGTGGAACTGCCCCTCCCTGTACCTGTTTCTGCTGGAGGGTTCTCCCACAGTCCAAAGACATGCATGAGCTTAGGTTAACTAGTGATTCTAAACTAGCTGTGGGTATGAACGGTTACCTTAAAACACAGTTTAAGGTTAAGTCATGTTAAGACAAGTAGAAAATTTACTGTTTTGTTAATATTTGATTCTCCAGAGAATGAGTTCAAGTCAATGTACTGTTCTCTGACGTGATTGAGACTGTGCATGTGTGTTTGTGCGTGTCTGGTGTGCACGCCACATGCGTGTGTGCTCCTTTCAGTTTGTGCAGTAGAAAATTCACTTTGGCAAATTGCTCTTTTCCCATGCCTCTTGGCCTTTCTCTGGCAAACCGCTTGTTAAACTCTGCCATTGTTGGCACTCTGTGTGTGTGTGTGTGTGTGTGTGTGTGTGTGTGTGTGTGTGTGTGTGTGTGTGTGTGTGTGTGTGTGTGT
>JAVDPK010002998.1:3774-25015 GCA_034780415.1 Cichlasoma orientale | reverse complement strand
GGAAGCGCGGGCCCGTTCCTAAGGTTTTCGCCGGTTCTTTTTAGAACGGCAAGGGCACTGGAACCGGAACCGGAACCGGAACCGGAACCCTGGCGGTGGGAAAGAGGCCATTGTTTCCTTTTACGGGTTCCCTTTGAAATCCGGCACACTCGACCCTCCCTCGACTAGGATTTTACTGCGTGCTCTGGTTTATTTCTGGAAACCTCCCACACTCCTCAGCTTGTTTAAGACGCCTGCCCGAGTGTGCCTTTTGTTTATTTTGCCAGTTGGGACAAACAGTAAAGTGAGGTGATTAAGCATTTGCATGAGGTCTCGTACGCTCCAAGAGAAACCGCAAGGAACATTTGGAGGAAGGCCTGTCAGTCCGCAGTTGCTGGTGCTGTTGAGTAGCGGGGTCTGGAGGAGAATAAATTACCAACATTTGGCACTATCAGCCACTGGCCCTGTCTCCACATCTGGGCTTTGTCTGACATTATTAAATGTGAAAAATGAGTCCTGCTCATGATGTTACGGTAAATGATACAGAATGACATTATTTGCTACAAGAGCTTTCTATCATCCAGTCTGGGAACATAAAACGATACTCTGAGGAGGTCAGATATTTGTCATTTAACTCTGCAGCTTGTTGCCGCTAATGCATGTCTCAGAAAGTGGATTTGTGCTGAGGTTACGCAGTGTTCTTCTGAAACACAAATGATTCGTTTTACATATTAACGTGATTAGGAAGGGAGGGAGGGAGGCAGAGGGGAGAAACAGGCGAGAGTGAGACGTGACTGTGAGGGACAGTGACTGACATGTGGCAAGGAGGCACTGATCCGTCTCTTGACGAACTTGTCACCTCACCACGCTCCATGTGTCAGGGCCTGGCACTGTCCCTGTGTCAAGCGTGGGTGGCCTCCTGACACGCGTTTGAATGTGTATGTCATGTCCGTCTGGGGTGAAACTGCTCCTGAACGCACACCCACGTAATGACAGTGACACAGTGCCATCAGGCTTGCCACAGAGCCCAGACGGAGTCCCTGGCGAGGACAACCTTTATCTCTTCCCTCTGATTTCTCTCAACCTCTCACCCTTTCCGTTGCTTGCTCTTCCTCTCTCTGAGTCTATCACTCATTGGCTGAGTTCATCCACAGTTATTATCTAGCAATTTGGGCCTGAATGATTATATTTAATGTAATTATGACCATGAGGAACAGAGAGAGGGCTTTGGGAGTGGGCCCAGCTCTTGGAATCGGTTCATCTGAAAATGAACCCTGTGCTGTAAATTGTAAGTACCTCTCCAAATGTCAGTGAGCAGTGCCAGCCAGTCCTACACAGGCGTCACTCAGACCCCACTCTGTAATTGCTCGCTAGCTGGAACTGCTGTGTAATTTTTGACGTGGCTCTGTGGCTGTGGCGGCACTGACAGAAAAAGGGACTGGAGATTTACTGCCTGGTCTCAACTTTCTCCCAAGCTTCTGAGCCTTTCTTTCTGCTCTATTGATGAACCTTTTTTTTTTTTTTTCTCATTCCTGGCTTCAATTATTTTCTGTGATTCTGCAGCGCTAAATTGCCCAGGTTGCTGGAAGAGGTGCTGCCATGGCATGGCGTGAATTAAAAGCAACTCTTGCTTTCATCGTAGAGCTGGATCTGGGCCTGGCAGGTAATCAACGCATAAGCTGTTGTTTTTGCTGCAAAACGCAATCCCATTAATTCAGTGGGAAATTTGAAGCAATGTTTTTCATATTCACTGAGAAAGGCCATGTGTCTTCACAGAACAGATGTCGGTCCATTTGCTGACTTGCTGCATATTCATTCCAGCGTATTCTTGCAGGTGTGTTTGTAGGCGGCGATCTCCCTGTGATGCACCCACTCATTATAAAGAATTGGAGAAGCGGGGTGGTGGTGGTGGAAAGAGAAGAAGGAGGAGGGAGGCTGAGTCTTTAGCAACAAAAGTCCCCCTTTGCTTGCTCTCCGTGGGTGTGGGCGAGGGGCATTTAAAGGCCATTCAGCCCGTGGCAAGACCCCCTGAAGACACCCCCACATTCTAGGGATGACTACCTGCCCAGGAGCACTCTCTGTCCATCTGTCCCCTCCAGAGGTTGCAGGAGAGTCCCTCCTCTTGTCTCCTTCAGCACAGTGCTGTGCACAGCGTGCGCACACACACACACACACACAAACCAGAGGTTGATTGCCGACTCAGCTCTGCATCAGGCTGACAGTGCAAACGGAGCAAAGCGGGGGGTAATGAGTGTGTGAGCGTCTGTCTGCAGGAGGGTACGGGCTGCTGTTGTATTTGTTGGGAGAATGAGTCGGTGTGTGTTTGTGCATGTGGGAGTTACTTGGTGGGTGATTGAGCATTCATTAGTGGTGATGGATGTGTGTGTGCGTGGGTGTTTGTGTGAGTGGCAGGATACAAGTGTAGGCGGTGGAGGGTGTGTGTGGAGGGGGTGTGTGTGTAGGAGGAATTCAGTGGGCAGTTGAGGGTGTTTTGCTGTGTGGGTGGTAGTAAACTCATATACATATATTCTTGATTAAGTTTTAAATTTGTGTGGGTTTTGACCTCATACAGTACTGTGGAAAAACCTTGAGTCACCCCTCATTTCTTTATATTTTTACTAGGAAAATGGGAAGTAGGTGCATCAGTTTATTGAAAGTTGTACAAACATACAAGGAAATAGAGAATAGAACGCAAAAACAGAGTTTGTACAATTCTAACCAGCTTGAGCGTCAATATTTGGTACAATCATCATTACTCTTCAACACAGCCTGATCTCTCTGAGGCAGCTTTCTTATAATTTCTATAAGTAGTCTTCAGGAATAATTCTCCAGGCTTCTTGGCGAGGAGGGGAGGCCAGTCCGTGACTGATAGTGTTTGATTGTCTTGTTTTCTGTCCAGGTATGATTTTACTGCATTGGCAGTGTGTTTGGAATTATTGTCATGAGGAATTAGGCCATTGCCAGCCAGGAACTTGCTTGGTGGCATTGCGCATTGAATCAAAATCTTATCTTTTTTTTGCTTTCATAATTTCAGCAATTTTGACAATATCCCCAAGACCACTGGCTGAAATGCAGCCCCAAACCATGACAGAGCCTCCACGTTCAGATGGCCGTAGACACTCAGCGTTATACCTCTCACCTGACCACCTTCTTCCAATGAGACCACTTCTGATGAGGCTTCATTGAACAGTCGATGGATCGACTGAAGGACTAAATGCATCTCTCAGGTCCCGTGTCAGGTCTTTGCTGGATTTTTCCGTATTTCTTGAGGACATGACTTTCAGATACTGTTCGTCACTGCTTCTGTTGTCCTCCACTTGTCCAGTTCCTCAGTTTTTTTAAGCACACCATGCTGAGACATACCAAGTTTTCAGCTGATAGCTCTTTGAGAATCACTATGTTGGTGCAAAAATACAATTTTATTCTTGTCAAACTGTGTCATCTTTGCCATTTTTCATAGATTCAACTAAATGAACAACAAAGGGGAAAAACGAATGTTTTATGACAGGCTGCTTTTAACAAAGTACCTAAAGATCAAATTTAAAATTGGTTTGGGGAACTTTAAAAAGTTGTTTTTAAAAACTGGCTCCTTGGAAGTAACATATAAAGAAATGAGGGGTGGCTCAAGACCTTTGCACATCACTGTAAGTTTATTAAAGATTTTGCACAAGTTTTGTATGAAAAACCAGTGAGACATGATTATCTGTATGTTGTACCAGTGCCAAATTTTCCATCTAATTGGGCTAAATGCCTAGCTCTGGGATATTTTTGCCCAAGATGAACCTTCATGAAAGTTACATGCCCTCGTTTCGTGCAGCGGGGCAGCAGGTTGTGTAGCATTATTCACATAAGCGCAGCTGTAGGAACAAAACCCATGTGCTCAGCCCATTAGTCCAATTTAGTCAGCTGTCAAACTCCAAATTCACACCCTCATCCACTCTGGGAGCAGCAGGTTAAAAGAAGAAAGACGTTCAGCATTCCTCTCATCCTTCTTGGTTTTAAACCGAGCCGTCTTTGCACAGAAACTTGCTGAATAAACCTTCGTCCGTGTCCACCAGTGAGAAACCCAACCTCACCCCCCCTCCGTCGGTGCAGGGTGACGGTAGATGAGTTAACTAACACTTTCTGGTGAGGAGGCATGCTGCCGGCTACACACGAGGCCCGCAGGCGTGGGAAAGACCTGGCTCTGAAAATAAGCAGCGCTTGGCCCTCCTAACCTCCGCAGGCTTTGGCTCAGGCTGGTTGTCTTGTTCCTCCTTACTTGTTTTCTTTCTCGTTCTCTCTGTGAGTGGAAGACTCACAGGAGAGGAGGTCAGCCAGGGAGAGGCCCACAGCTGTGGCTGTGAGGTCCTGGTGTGTTTATTTGGGCAAGCTCAACCATAATAAGCTCCAGCCAGGCTTTGCTCCTGAGGACTGGGGCCACCGCCGCTGCGGCGCTTTTCATCCTAACAATGGGGAAAGTGCTCAGACCGAGGAGGGAGCTGCACGGCAGAGTTTACCGTACAACAGCTGCCTCATCTGTGGGGGTGGAAGTGCACTGCAGATGTGGACAGGACGGATGGTTCATGTTCCCACACCTACTCCTGTCATACAGTTGTTCACCCGTGCTCAGCGGTCGGTCAGTGAATGAGTTCCTTTGTTTAGCGTGAGAGAGTTTGCCTGCTGAGTGGAAACACCACAGGGCCAAGATCCAAAATAACTACAGTGTTTAGTATTCACCAGGAGTGTTACTCGAAATAGGTTACACAGGGTGTACAATATGAATGATTAAAGCTGTGTAGAGTGTTAAAATGCTTAAAATATTACCTGAGTATGATTTTTAAAGACAGCTACATGTGTCATCACAGCTGTTTTTGTCGACTATAAATCTTAAGGTTGTGAATGTTGTGTGGACTGTAGTAGGATTAGCCGATTCACTCGTAGTGTGCAGTGCAGAAATAATCTGTATTTTTATCGAGATCCAGCAGAGTCCAAACATAGATTAAAGAGCTCTCGGTTAATCAGAGGAAACTGGCTGCAGATATTCCTCCTCAGTGCGTTAATAGCTGGTGAATAGGCCAGCTTTTTGCCATAAAATGCATGAGGTCACAGCTGGGCCTTTAATTCACAGTCCTGCTCCGCTGTCACTAAGGAAATCTACGCTGGGAGCCCTCAGCTCTTTCATATGTAGAATAACAACATCCCCGTCCTGCGTTACTCATCACACTGCCATGCACTAACCCCTGCTATTAAAACAATCACTCAGCCCCTTGCAAAGGTGCACAGGTGTGCCCCAGGTTTCACAGGACTGGATGACTGACAGCTGCCCACCCACTGCCCCCTCTAGCTGCCAATCAATCCTTTCTGCCTTGGCCACCTCCCTTCTCCTACAGCTTTGCTCATCTGTTACAGGGCTGTTAAGCTGACAGATGATTAGCTGTCTTGCTTACCTCGTTTGCCCCACCCACTCCAAAGTTTGCAGTTTACCCCATCTCATAGCTTCCCATTGCCCCAGACCTTACCTGAACATACTTCCTCCCAACCTGCCAGCATTTCTTCCTCCAGCCCGCCTTCATCAACAACAGCCTCCCTAACCTCTCTTGTACAGCCCCTTTCCATGGGTTAAAGCCCTGAATGGGTTTTGCTGTTGAGTTCCCTCTCAGCTCTGACTGTAGGCAGACCACACGGGGCCACAGACAGAGACACGTGTCAGCAGCGCCGACAAACAAAGCAGGTGTTGTGGCTCGGGATCGAGGAGGAGCAGCTGTCCGTCCGACTTGCTGCACCCAAATACAGTCGACGCCACATATGGCCTCTTAATCAGGACCAGCACCAGTGACCTCAGCCTGACCACGGCTGCACTGACAAAGTTAGACTTTTATCCTGATGCCAAATAAAAGAAACAAAAGGTGAGGCTTTTATTTCCTGTAGCGCAGTATTAAAAGTTGCTCCTTAATCGTAACATTTGTCAAAAGGCTATTTCTTTATTTACCAAGTTGCAAGTTGACTGCAACAAACAACAGATGCCAGCATAGTATCTCCCACATCTGCCAGCTCTTATCTGCCACCCCCCAGTTTGTGTTACCTGCAGTGTCACGCCTACTGGAAGCCTCTATTCTTAACCATTACCCCCCATCTCTTCTGAAATTAAAATGCAAAAATTCAGACTGCCCTATGAGATTCCTCTACATAATTTGCTGTCCTCCCCCGCCCCTAACCCCAGCTCCCCTAAAACATCACTCTGAGGTTTGACAGCGAGTGGGTGACTTCTGACAGGTCGCATTGATCTCCTGGCTGGGAAAGAAGTTGGCTTGACAATGGAGAACATGTGTCCGTTTTAGGACAAGCCTTAACTTGTCTGACCCCCTCATTTGGGATGCGCCCACAGAAAAGCAGTTCCTCAGTTAAAAGAAAGCAATTTCATCTGCTCAGACAGGAATTTGGTCTCTGTTAAGTTTTTTTTTTTTTTTTTGGACTTGTTTAAAGTAAAAAAAGACGATTGTGTTTTGTTTTCATCTAAATAGTGAATAGAAACATTCGTCTTTGATTTGGCAGTGTTCAGTTTTGTGCCCTTTGTGTTTGGTGGGTTGGATTCAGGGCTTTTTTGGGGTTCCTTTAAAGCAGCAGCAGGGCAAGATGTGTTATTGTCTGTGTGTGATTAGGTAGTTCTGTTTCATTGCTGTTTCGACCATGTGAGCATTAAATAAGAGCCAGCCCACTTCTGAAATGTCTTTGATAAATGATATGAATAGCTAAATTCTTTTATGCAGCTTTGAAATGGCTCATTCTGGCCGCATTAATAACAGAGATCATAATGGGGACATAGCGAGGCAGGAAGATGGTTTAGTTTACAATTGGCTGTGCATGCAATGAGGATTGTGGCTGTCTTACATATTACATTGATTGTAAAGAAACCACACAGTGCTGCGTAGGCCTGAAACACAACTGTATTCAACACAGAGCGGATTCAGCTCGATCTGTCCCAGGGCTGCACGTGCAGAGAAACATGGACATTTGATTTGCCTAGTTAAAACTGAACTTGCGGATCTTTGGCAGGTAAATGTGTGCAGTATTTGAATTATTATTATTATTATTTTTTAAATCTATTCAGATGTAAGCTGATAAAACGTGATCGCCACGGGTTATGCAAAGTATCCCAGGTATCATTCTCGCTAGCCATTTGGCTCCTCTTGGGAGATCCCGAAGTATATTCTGTCCAGATAGGAGGCATCAGATCAGATGCTTGCACCACCTCTGCTGATCACTGTTCAAACTTTAGTGCTCACGCTGGATTTATTGCTCAAGTCAGATTTTTTTTTTCAGCATAAACTGGTCCTGGGTTTAGAATATTAACAAAGAAATCTCAAACAGCACAAATGGAAGTAAACATGGAGACCACTGAAATCAGCATTTGCAGTTTCATTCATACGTTATTGTGCACGGACTGATGGCCAAATTTTTTAAATGGGTCTTTATGGTGCACTGGCTGCTGCATCTTTCTCTCTCTCTCTCTGTGTGTGTGTGTGTGTGTGTGTGTGCGCGTGTGCTGAGGTTAAGGACCACATACTGAATGGAAGTGTCCTAAATCCATTGTGATTTTTGCTTTTGATACTGTAAAAAAAAAAAATTACAGGAGCAATGAAAAAGTTACAGGAGCAATGAAATCAGATTTCAACCTGTTCTCCCTGCACAGCCTTTGATACAAGACTGCAGTGGGTGGTAGTAATTCACTGTAAAGATCTAAAATATGCCAACCAGGCCCAGCTAAGAGGGTGATGTCTTGTATTAAGAAGTACAATCAAAGTAAAAGCTGAAGTTTGAAATTAGCTGAGACTAAAACAACTTGGATCTGTTTGTTATTACTTAAAAAAAAAAACACGATGTCTTACTGGTACTGGCAGTACCAACTATCCAACTAACAAAGCTCTCATTATTTTATGTGTTAACATGTCATGTTAAATATTTCCAGAGTTGGTTGATGTTACCTGTTGAAAATCAGGCCTTTGTTGGGGTCAACACACACTCACAAACTGGCTTTGTTCTAGCGTCCCAGACTGTATAAAAGAGTTAACACATACAGAATCTTTTACAGCTGCTCTGAGGCATTTGGTATCTTATCCATCATATTCTTGTTCTGTCATAATACAAATTCAGAAGTTGTATGGTGGGAGCGAAGAGTGTGCTGAGATAATTCTCCTCCTCACCATTTTTTCTTCACAAACTACAAAAATATGCAAAAAAAAAAAAAACCAAATAAAACAACAAAACAACAAAAAAAAACCCAAACATTTCTAATAAATGAACTTGAATTTCATGTCATTTCAAAAGTATATGTAAAAGTAAAAAAACTAATTAAAGTTGTTGAATAATAGCAGAACATGTTGAAATGTTCTATTATTTCAAGAAATCGAGTGCGTGACTATGTCAGCTGTGACATGCTTAGAGGTGGTTTTCTTAATTTCTTGGATCAGTCCATCAGAACTTATTTGGAACGCCGTGGCTCACAACGTGCTACTTTTCATCCTTGGGACCTAACATCTGCTCTTAAGTGGTGGCTTTAGTTAACTTGGCAGATTTAGTAGATTGCATTATGTACTCATGAACTTGTTAATTTAGTTCACATATTTTTTTTCAACAAAATAACTGCTTGTGGAACTTTGAAATAAAATTTAGAATAACAAATATGAATTTAGGGGCCGTCCTGGGTTCAAATCCAGCCCGGGGAGTTTCTCTGTGGAGTTCGCATGTTCTCTCTAGGCACTCCAGCCTCCTCCCCAGTCCAAAGGCTTGCTTGGGGTTAGGTTAATTAGTGATTCTAAATTGGCCATAGGTGTGAATGTGAGTTGTCTGTGTTAGCCACACAATAGATTGGCAACCTCTCCTGGGTGTACCCGCCTCTCGCCCTATGATAGTTGGGATAGCCTTCAGATTCATTTGTTTTCTTCTAACCTTTCTGTTCATAGTTCCTGTATTTCAAACTTCACCACAGTTTGACACAGAAGACCTAGAACAATAACCTCTGTGTATTCAGGTTGAGCAGCTGGGCAGAAGCGCTGGGTTATCTAGTTTCTGAAAGAAAAATTTCTCCACTGATTGTTTGCTCGCAGCTGCTAATGACATCAGGATAAATGGGTCCGATCTACTCATCAGTGCTGACGTCGGTGACGTTTTTGCCAAAATAGTCACTATCTGCTGCACGAAGAAAGGTGATAAAGTCATGCATGACATTTACTGCCAGACTGCTTGTGCCTAGAAAACTCAGTTAATAGTGTGAATTTGTCACCTATTCAGAACAACAGCTTTATTATTCAGATCGTGCTTTCTCAGATCTAGCATTTATGTGAATTATGATTGACATCACAACATGTGCTGTGTGCACATGTTGTGATATCTAATAATTTGATTTTATTATTATTTTTTAATTAGGCCAGATGCTAATTAAAAAACAAAACAAAAAAAAATAGCATTTCTAATGTTTCTTTTAGAAAGAAAACTGGAAGTTTGTGGCCAGGAGGTCATCAGTGAGCGTTATTGAAAGACTTAAAAACGGATTCTTTTTTTTTCTAAGCAGCCACGTTACTTCAGACTGAACATCTGCTCTTTCTTTCTTTCTTGAGTGGATTGTTAAGTTAATGGGAATAGAAAGCTTGCTGCAGGCGTTGGTTGATTCGAGTGTGGAGACAAAAGTTGGTTCTGGAAAAACTGGAAAGTGTGCTGAAGGAACGTCTCAGCTGCCAACCCTCTCAGGGTTAGAGAGACAGAGATGGCAAGGACACAAATAGCCAGATGAGGGCGGCCTGTTCAGTCTGTAGGCTATGTTTTAATTACTAATGCATCAAATTTTCATTAAGGTAAAAACAGTTAGCAGGTGATACTTTCATTATCTACTAATTGCATTTTAGTGCAATAATTCCCCTATAAGTGTAATAAACATAACTGGCATTCATTTTAGGATTTTGTTTCCCCTTTTGTCATAAGAATAGGTATATTGGATTTTTATTGCCTGTCTGCCCAGCAGATGTGCAATATTACCTGAAAATGTTCAGGGCTCTGCAGATCTTTTCTTGACTTACTTTCCCCCTAACTGCCATTTCTTATTTCAGGCAGTAGAAAATTGCAAGCAAGAAATGCTGTAATATCTTTTTTTATATACACTTTTATAGTCTTTCCCTCTATGCAGGCACCACTTAGTTTCTTTTTCAAATTCTCATTTGCCTGGAGGAACCCATGGTTTTTGAGTGTTCCTCTTCATGGTTTGAAGAGACAGAGAATTAATCATCACTGATGATAATGTAAGTAAGTAACAAAACCATTAGGGCACAACGAGCCAATAAGAAACGGCAGCTTTGCAACTGCACAAACTTTTGCTCATGTTAAAGTTCATTTATAAACTTTCATGAAAACATTCTGTTTCTGTTTTTAAGGGGTTTTTTCTTTGAAGCGTGCTTGCTGCAGAAGTTGCTTTTACTTCTTTTCACTTCAAAATTTTGCAAATTATGTGAAAACTCTGGCAAAGGGTCCGCGAACTTTTGCATAAACCGCATGTGTGCTCATGCCTGCGTACGCTCTACGTTTGCCTCTTTGTCAGCATGTAAATCTATAATAGTTCACAGCATAAATTCTTTTAAATCAGTCGCAGATGTTCTTGTTCTGTTGCAGCTGCAGTTATTTCGTAACTCCCATGTCAATAATGGGTCTTAACTTTAATCGCATCGAAGATCTGATAATTAAGTCTTTGATTGTGTCGTTAGCGGTTTGGTTTTGTTTTCACCTTGTGTGACCTATGGATTTTCTTTCCGAGTATCCATTTGAATGCAGCTCTCTTCATGCCTACATTCAAGGAAACAATATTCTAGTCATATCATATTTTAAGATGACACTCGTCTTTGCGTCACTCGCACATGACAGTTTGAAGTGTGGTGTGTGTTTGTGTGAAAATGACAGCAAATGCTTTCGTGAGAGGTAGGAGGCTGGCGAGAGTCCTTTTCATCCTCGCGTGAAAAGAAATTGTGTTCTACTGAATGCATCAGATCTCAGCTGATAGGCCGAGCAGCAGGTTTTTGAGGGTGCCAATCTGTGTAGAAGCACAGCCTAAGTATAGAAATTATATACGTTTCCACATTGTTCCTGTTTGCCTTTTTCTACTGCTACTCTAAGGATTTGAGACCACTCGCTAAAGGGGGGAAATGACGAGTTATTTGTGTGTACTCAATGCGTATCTTCTGGTAAAAAAATACATTTTTAGATTTAATTTGATGGAACAAGCTACATGGATTCATCTTTATTTATTTTGTTGAATCTCACATCTTGACTGGCTTCTTCAAATCACTGTTTTCCACCTCCACTGCACGTGTGACCTCAGATAACAACAACACATAAATAACCAGTCATTGTCTGATGTTCAGCTCTGTTCAGAGCCCGGGGGTCACAGTCAAAAAAAAATCAATACCGTGTCTTTTTTGTCTCAGCGAGCCGGCCACTATCTCCACCAGCAGAAGTTTTTAATTAGCGGAGGACTCTGGATCACCCGGAGATGCTGATTTCCAGGCTGCTTTTTAAGAGTGGGAAACGTGTTTATAAATGTTTTATTGCCTAGATGGGACTTAGTAAATCAGATGGTTTGTTCTGTGTTTTTTTTTTTTTTTGGATACTCAAAGATACGGTCTGTTGTTCAAGCAATGTCCAACATGGTAGTCGGGTATTTCAGCCTCACCTTCTCATCCATCCATTTTATCCTTTTCAGGGTCGTGGGGGGTTGAATCCAGGACCTTCATGATGTGAGGCACCAGTGCTAACCACTGTGCCACCGTGCTGCCCTGATATTCTCATATTTACCCAAAATCAGTTTTTATCTTGAAAAGTCATCTTTGTTCAAATCGATAGTATAGCGTGGTGCTTTTTTCCCATGATCACCCTGTGGGGACAAATAGCAAGCATCAGTCATTCAGGGGTGACACGCTGGAACCCTAGCTCCTCTCTAATATGGATCAGTACAAAGTAAAGTTAACCCCTGTGCCGGGTCAAACCTGAGACGTGGCTCTCTCGGTGGCGGTCTCTGCAAAAGCATTCCCACCTGTTACTGGAGCCGGGGTGTGCGAAATATCAGTGTGAGAGGACCGGAGGCTAGGCAGCAGCTCAGAGAGTCAGAGAGTGGGCCAGATGTAGATCTAATATCACCTAAGAGCCTGCTGTTTGGGAAGGCTTGTCTAATATGATACACATGTGCTACATCCTGTCTGAACCACTGCCTGGCTTTTTGACACTGCCTGGAGGGAGGTAAGTGTGTGTGTTCGGTCATGTTGTTAGCCATGCTGTTGTGAGATAAGCATAGTTGTCACATAAAGGCACAAATGTGTGTAGCTTTCTTCTGTAATTTTTGGATGCAGACAAAGAATAAGGTGGAATATAATGTTTTAATGCCTGCAAGTGGCAGCCAAGCTGTCAGCAAACTCTCTGTGTTCAAGTTGGGTGTGTTGGAATGCTTGAGTGGAGTCTTGCCATTAACATACACTTTATCTGTAATTAACTCTCTAGTGGTTACTGATTGACCCTGTAGCACCTGGGCAGATGTGCCAGAGAGCTCCCTCCCTCGATGAGCTTTTACCAGCATCATCGAGGGAGAGCAGCTCTTTTGATTTAAATCCACCTTCACTCTTCAACTTAACCGACGGGGAAAAAAAGACTTTTTAATGCAGCGCCGCCTGACACCGGAGAGCTGAGATTATTCCGGAAGTAGAGCGGTGTTGATCGCACATTAGTGCATCCTTAGAGTCTTACTTGATAATCCCAGTCTGATTACCTGGGATTCCATCCACATCCCTCCCCAGCAACCAAAATAGCCATGCTTTGAAGGATTAAAATTAATTACCAATTTACAGAGTCCAAAAGTTTATCTTTAACTCCTCCTTAAGCTTCATTCTGATATCTGGTGCCAATTTAGGGCAATCGTCAACCAATTTTCAACTTAATTGGGAAATGGCACCTGGCCAATTAGGAAAATAAGGTGCAAGAGAGAGGAAAAGCTTGAATGATAAATCCTGAAATAAAATCCACTTAATAAGGAACTTTCACATTCAGTGCTCTTAATTAGTGAGTTCTTTTTTTGTCTGAAGTTTTCCAGTCTTGTGCCGTCTATACTTAAATTATTAAAAGGATCATGATTCTTTGCTTGGTTACTGAACTGCGCCTGGAAGACTAATCATCGGAGGATCAGCAAGGGCTTTTGGGAGCCACATGCCTAGTTTGTTCAAAACACTGGTCTCCTGAGGAGAGGTTAAGGAGAGGAGTCAGCGCCTCCCTGGGAGCTCGCTGCCACCATGTCATCCATTCTGGGGAGTAATCGAGTTATCATATCAACAAATCTCCCGTCAGGGGCCCTACAGCTGACACTTTTAGAAAGACACCCACAGGGGAACAACAAATTTTAAGCAGCAGGGCGTTGCTAAGAGAAGAGCTGAGGCACCTGTAAAGGTCTCCTCTCCTGCCCACGGAGAGGGCACTCCCGCTGGGCATCACACTGCTCTCTGGCCCCTGGTCAGCCACGGAGCACAAGAGCAGGGAAGCGGGAGCCATAGTTAATGCTCTTCACAATAGGCTGAAGACACAATGGAAGCAGTATATCACCAAGACTGTCAATAAATTTAAAAGCAACCCACAAACAATTAGCTGAAAGGGCAGCAAGGTTTCAGGGCCGCAGGCCTCCGTTCTTCAGGCCAGCGGAGACAAACTGTCCACCCACGTTCAAATGGCAGCTGGTAATTCTGCCCAGAGAATATGCTCACAGACTCCTGTGGATTACAGCCTGACCTTTAAGTGTGTCCCCCAAAAATAAACCACATGCTGGGCCGTTCCTCCAGTCTCGGGATGGTTTATGACTCCTTGAATGTGGGAAATGTCGCCCAATAGTTTGTCTTTATGGCCATATAGAATTACGTAGTTTGTTCGTTCCACGGTTTATATTATTGGTAGAATCGGCCGGCCAGCTGTCCAACTTGATGTTTTATGATGTCGATGCCAAAAGTTTATTTTCTGGGATATCCAAAGCTAGTATAGCTCTTTGTGCTGATCATTTCTAACTTTTACATATTTTTTCTCAAGAAACTCCTCAATTAAGCTCTTCTTTAGTCTGAGTCTAAAATGAGTCATCAACAAACCCTGGAAAGCATAAAGTCGTCTTGATTTGATTTCTGTGAGATAGTTTAAAAAAGGCTTTGTTTGGATTGTCTGTGCAGCTCTAGATTCATCCAACATGAAAAACAAATGTCATCTTTGATTTGGAGGAGTGGGTATGTAGTCCATCTGTTCACAATACCCTAACAAGAACAAAACACCCTTCGGGGCAATCAGAGCTTCCACGACCAGAAAACTTGTGAGGCTCTAAACTTATTTCTGAAGTGTCCTTGTTTGATGGAATCACTTAAATAGGTTGGCAAACGATAAACAGTTTGCGACTCGATGGCAGGGCAAGCTCATCTTGTTCTTCAGGCATCAGTTTAGAAACCGCATTTCTAAGATGTGAGCTAAACCAGATTTTGTTTATTAGCAGAAGGTTTCAGGGGAAACGTGCAAAGCAAAAGGAAAAATAACTTAATGGCGTCTGATTTGTGAAATAAATGTATAAAAAAAAAAAGTTTTTTTGAAAAGCTGGCAGCTGGAGTCAGGCGGTTCGAGTCAAGCAGTTATGGTGTGAAAGCATGAACATATTGTGCCTTTAGAGTTTAAGGAAAACTCAGGCCAGATTTAAGTGTAGCCTCTTAGCATTCTCTTCATTCGCTGCATCTATAAATCATTTGTCTGACCACTGCTGCTCCCCGCAACTGACCAGCTCGACCCATTGGCCAGGAGCCAAGCCTGTGTCCGGACAAGGCCCTGACCCGTGAACCTTGGCTGGAGCCCCTGGGCCAATCGGGTGAGGCCGTCAGAGCTACGACCCCGGCAGCCAGGGCTACCTGCTGCTGTGGCATAATACAATTGGACACAGCCATCAGAATGATGGAGCACACTGAATTCTCCACGCTGACCACTCCAATGACTGCTGACCATAGCAGGCAGTGGTTTCAGCCCCTCTAAAATGTAAGAAAATAGCCCTTTTGATGTTATGGCACAGATGCCCTTTTTGTGTTTTCTTTTTTTTTTTTTCTTTTTCCTTTTTTTGTCTCTCGTCCATAATATACTTTAAAGTTTCCCGGTTGCTGCAATCCGGGGTCTTTTCAGGAGGGCAGGGTAAAGACCATACCATTTGTCAAAGCTTCTTAATTGAAAAGCCCCTATAGAGTGAAGCTCAGTATGTTTTAGCATTTGAACTTAAAGCTGCACTTTGATACACAAGTCATTTATTACTTTTGTACATCTGTAAATTTTCAGTTTGTCGCAGGTCCTACTGATTCGTATTATGTCTTATATCAGGTAACCCCAAACTCAGGTTACTGCTGACATTTCCTCCCTATCTCCACCTCTGTTTTGTTAATGGCACAACATTCATGCTGGCAGTATAATTACTGACATTAGAGCAAGCCAAGAAAGACTCTGCAGGATGCTAACCCCATGAAGCCAGAACTGCTGTTTGGCATTCAATAGTAAAAAGTGTGCCAGAGTTTCCCTGCCTTGGTCTATGTAAACTGAAGGCATGCTAGTGTATTCATACAGGTGCCCCCCCCCAACCCCCCACCCCCATCCCCTCCTAACAAACACACCTGAGGGACCCCCTCCAACTCAAAACAATTAGCATCCTCCATGCCCTGTGGAGTTAAACTCTCAGTGCAAACAAATGCATCTGACTGACAGGCAGCTTAGGCAAATGGCTTGTTTGGGGAGCGGGCTGCGTCTCTTTAGGCTTACAGAAAGGCTGAGTGAGTTTCAGCTGGGAGCGATTGCATTACAGAACAGCGTGAGAAAGAGAAGCACCTGTATATATCTCACCTGAAATCAAAGAGGATATCTTGTTGAGAATGGGATTTAGAATTTCCAGCACAATAGGTTTATACGCCCCAGTTGGGATGTTAAGAGATGCATAGGGAGAGGTATAACGTAGTGGAAATTTCAGTACAATTGAGCGGAAGTGTCGCCAGTTTCATGATGCTGAAATGTGCTGTAATTGAATGAGTGTTTTTTTTTTTTATGTTTGATAAAGGGATGTAACAGTAATAACTGCTATAAAAAAATAATAAGCAGCCATCATCACATACATACGTAAAGGTGATCGTGTGTAATGTCTTCCACGTGTACTTTCCGAAAGATCTTACAGACAGCATGATTGTTATACACTTCACATCACTTGCATGTTCGTCCAGAGCAGTTTTAGTGTTGTTACTCGCAAAGGTACTTACTTTTTTAAAAGCAACGCATTACTTATGCACTCCTGGGAGCGTCATGTAATTGCCACATATGCCCACATATCAATGCAAATCTTTATCTCAATAAGGAGGACATGCACAAGGTCTCAGTATTCAAGTTTAACCACAAAGCTGATGAGAAAGTTGATGAAAGCCAGTCGAAAAGACAGAAAATGTTGTGGTGACAGTTCTACAATTCTACTGTAGAAAATGATGACATTAACTCTGTGAAGCTACAAGCTTGTACATCTCTTCTTTAGTGTTACTGTTGACAAGGTTTGGCTCTTTTGTATGTAGTTGGCAGACAGTCAACTTGAGCATAACTCTGTGTCTGGGGGTCTCTTTCTGCTGGCTTGCTTTTTGCCTTTAAATGTCCTTGGAGTGAGCCGATGTTGTGTTCACAGCAGCGGATAGTTGTTTCTGGCCCGGACACAGTTTGCACTTTGCTGTCAGTGAGTCCTGTGCTTTAATTCAGGAAATTTATAGTGATGTAACCACACACGCGTGAAAAGACACATTTGATTTATAAATATATTTGGCCAATATGCAGTTAATTAAGGAACTTGTGTAAGCCAAGTGCATATTTCTTTGTGTAGTAATTGTAATGTGATTGCTGAAGTTAGGAACAGTAATCCATTACAGAAAAATTTAACGCAATGATGTGCTCTAGTAACACTAGGTGTAACCAGCTGTAATGTTGAATGTAAAGCCTTCATTTGTAACATTAGCCATGAGTGAGAGAGTTGCTTGTTACTGTATGCAATTCAGTGGGTATGCATAGACTGTATATAAGAGCTGAATCTGAAAAGTGAAGCCAATGTGGAAAAAAAACAATCTAGTTGTATAGAAATCTGTGGGAAAGCAGGCTGCCATCAGTTGCCTTGCTTTAGGGCCTCAGTAAACACTTTGGTGTTTGAGTTCATGGGTTCAGTTACTAATTGCAAGTCTTACAGAATACAACACAAAGTTTTGCAAGAAAAAAAAAGAAAGAAGGATAAAAGGATGTGCTTTACTATGTTTACTGTGTGTGCAGCGTTCAGAGCAACCCTTCACTCCCGTCCAACCTCAAAACACCATATAGGCCAAGGTGGGACTTAACTAAGCAAGTGCATACACCAAATTGGATACGGTACGGAGAGGATTAGCATGGCCACTGCGCAAGAGTGACATGCAAATTTGTAAATTTAGAGGCAGTTGTGGCTCAGGAAGGTCGTCCACTAATAAAAGGTGGGTGATTTGATCCCCAGCTCCTCTAGTCTGAATGTCAGAGTATCCTTAGGCAAGTTACTCCTGATTCATCCATCAGTGTGTGAGTATGTGAATGTTAGGTTAAAAGTGCTTAGCTATAGAAAGAAGCACTTAATCAGAATCAGAAGAATCAGAAGCCTTTATTGTCGTCAAACACAAGTGCTTGTTGAAATTGTGACAGCTGCCGCTGGTCAGTGCGTTACTGAGGCTTGTAGTAATAAAGCTTTGAGTGGTCAAATAGGAGTAGGAAAGCACTATACAAGTGCCAGTCCATGTCACGGTGGCTATGTACTGTACATGTTATATACAGTATGTGATTGGCCCTCAGAGAAAGACGTATGAAGTATATTTTATTTTATTTTGGTACTTTCAAGTAGTAAACCTCCATTATTGAGTATGACAGCAATGTGGTGAAAACCAGCATCCATCAGCACTGATCAGAAATGTTTAACCCTAATGCACGTGAGAACATGCACAATAGAAATGATTAGGAAAACCTTTGTGAGAGGATCATTTCTGTGGCATTAGATATCCAAATTCACCTTCAGTGAGACATGAATCCGCTTTGCAACATTTTTTTAATATCTTTGTATAAATGTGTTAATTATATTTATTATTTTTTATTAAGTTATTTATGTTACATTTTTTTGTTGGCTGCTTTTTATAAATGAATAAAGTAAATTAACAAATGAATGAAATTCATCAGGCAGACAAAAAAAAAAGTGGAATCCAATAAAGCCCAGAGTTTGACCTCACTATGAAATTAGCCATTGTGTACGTTTGAAAAAGCCCAGAATTGTCTTTAAAGCATTTTCTATATGGGCCAGTAGATCCCATTACTCATCTCTGGAAAAGTTTAGTTTGGGGTCCCGTCATTTGAAAGGGGCCTTAGACTTGGTACAATGTCTTCTGTGTCTTTTGCGATGGACCAGGGTCTCAAAGCTGCGCAGAGAGAGGAAGCGAGAAGGAGGTGGGCGTGGTATTATGTCCTAATAGGCCAATCTGGACGGACAAACCGATAGCAGCATCTGCTTGCTTTGTCAACGGAGGAGAATTTAATGGAAGAACTGAGCGCCAAACGTTGAGCGGGACCAGATGAGGACAGAGATGGATGGTTGAGAGGTCACAGGCTTCTTGTGGCCAATGGGTCCAGCTTCTTATCTCTGACACCCACTGGCCAATCAATTGGTTGTGGGGCATTAGTCATGAAGTAAATCCAAGTCACCGTTTTCTTATCCATCCCTGGCTTGCTGGCAAAGCATTGTCAGGCTTCATGTATGTGCCACTGTATGGAGATGGATGAACGTACACACCCACATCAGATAAGTTCATAAAGGTCATCTTGATCTAGAACTCAGCTATTTTACAGATATTGAGGAGTGTTTCGATTGTAACTCAGTTTTTTTTTTCAATTCTGTATTGATTTTTAGTATTTAGGTTTTTAGCACCCTTCAAATACACTAATGACGAGCACATTG
The DNA here is from genome assembly GCA_034780415.1 of Cichlasoma orientale. Lineage (NCBI taxonomy): Eukaryota > Metazoa > Chordata > Actinopteri > Cichliformes > Cichlidae > Cichlasoma > Cichlasoma orientale. Next base: position 6,000 of record JAVDPK010002998.1, on the reverse strand, counting down.
TAGCTTTGTTCTTTAGTTTATTGAAATTTGGAAAATTAAGCTTTCATAAACTGCACTGGTTGAATTACTGTTGATCAGAGGCGTTTTTAAGATCTACAGAGGAGAATAGATGTTTTTTTGAGCATTCACGAGTCCTTTTCAAACTGATGGCAGCTTTGACTTTCTGCAGTCCAGTTTTCTCTGTTGTCTTTGAGAACAATAAAATAAGGCAGCTTAACAGTAAATTGCACTTAACAGACATACTTCACTCTTCATGCATCTTTTTGTGTACCTCACAAGCTGATTAGAAGGCTGCTGATGGCCAATTTATTGAGATTCTATCCATAATATTTCTTGTAACAGAAAACTGAATGGAAAAGCCAGAAGGCCGTTAAGTCCAAGGTTGTTGGAGGTCCTGAAACTAAGAATGCAGGTCTCTATATTATGGATGAACCTAGAACACTGCAAGTCTTATAGTGTTTAAGATGTCTGAAAGGGGTTTGGGGAAGCTCTGGCTTTACACGGCCTGAGGGGCTGCAGACAGAAATCATGGTGCCCTGCAGGATAGCCATTAGGGCAAAAGACAAGGGGAGCCAACAGGATGTCTGCACTCCAGGGATCTAATCCGGTGCCACTGGCTCTGCTTAGGAAAAGACGAGTTCCGCAGTTTCTGAGCTCCTGTGGGTCTGGCAGGTGGTTTATTCCATCAACAATTACCCATCCCCACAGTTTGGCTACTTTTGTGGCCGAATTAAGCTCTTAGGAGCATTCAGTCTGGTCACATTAGCTCAAATAGAAAAGCCAGCAGGGGCACCTTTTTTCGGCTTGGTTACCTTTATTGTTTCATTTTTTTTTGTCGGGCTGCTAATAACATCCAAATCCTGACTTAGTCCCAAGTGTCCTTTCATACACTGTTCTCCAAAAAAAGAAAATTGAAAAACTCTGCATGCGCTAACAAATTGCCTAACTGGCATAGCTGCACAGCTGAGAGTCAGTAGTGAATGCTAGCCACAGTTGATACCATGTGAAAGAGCACTGTGTTTGACTCCAGCTTTCCACACAGCGTACCCTTCCTTGTTATTGGCCTCTTCTGTTCTGCCCTCTGAGCATCTGCTCAGTGTTCTTCTTAGTGGAGCTTTTACTGCATCACCTTTTAATCTTGCTGTTGGAGTCAGCCCTCTTCTTATGTGAAAGCTCTGAGCTGCTGCATGAGAGTGAAATTAATTGTGTGTTAAGCAGAGTGGAATTAATGGCTTGCACTGAAACCTGTGGCCACGGCTGGCTTAGCTGTTCGCAGATCCCCCTGATCCTGCTTGTTACAGGAGCTTGGCCATTGTAGATGGTGAGATGATTGTGAGGTTTCAGCCTCTTTTTTTTTCTTGTTTCTTTTGTCTTCTGGGGGAGAACGGGGATCTCTGCTTTTGTCTGCCTCCATGTTCCTTTCAGGTGGTATCACAGCTGGCCTCTTTAATTCACTGGAGACATTGCGTGACCCTACCCCCCAGGAGGCAACTGTAAATACACAGAGCTACTCTCTCTCTCTCTCAGCCCCCTAAACAGACACACCCCACCACAGAAAGTTACTTTCTGTTCGACACTGTAACTTATGACATCTTTCCTTACAAATGGGCATGTAATGAACATGTAAAAACCTGTGTGCACTTTATTTTCCTTGCACAGTTACTTTCCAGTTGGCAGCCAAAGTTTAAAATGAAAACGTGTGAGTCAGGTTTACAAATGCATCGGGTCATCCATGGGAATCCCCAGCATGTGTTGTCTAGCCATCTGCCCACTCTAAAGATGCCGACTCATTGGGCTTCACAAATGGAACTACTATACAGTTAGACAATTACCCTAAACAGCTTGGTAATGGGTTTATGGTGTCTAGAATGATTGGCCGCAAAGTAAAACTACAGGCTCTCCACAAAAACCTTACATGGCTGTAAATATGTATTAACCAGAAAATAGGCCTTGTGTGGGATCATTTAAAAGAGACAAAGACTAGCTCTTGGACAAAGAGGAAAGATGCAGCAAGAAAGAGGGGATTCTACTTAGCTAATGAGTTGCTCTATAGAAATGTAAAAAGGTAGGTCTTTAGGCAGAGCAGTTGCCCCGCTGGTTGGGTCTGATAGACTGTAAAATGCAGAGGTCCAGCTACTGTTCCCACTGTCCATTGTGGCGATGGTAATTCAGCCGATCCCATGTTATGTTGCAAAGGGTTTTAATTGTGGCAGGGGGGGGGGGGGG
>JAVDPK010002997.1:383269-426418 GCA_034780415.1 Cichlasoma orientale | reverse complement strand
ACACACACACACACACACACACACACACACACACACACACACACACACACACACACACACACACACAGAGAGACACAGAAGACCCTGGGTTACTGTAAACATCACCTCAGATGATATTTCATTAAGTTGCGCTCAGCCTCTGAGCTTTTAAAGCAAGCCTAAACCTAATTACTTAATGCTTAACACTGCCTAACCTTCGCCCGCCCCCAACTGTAAACCTGATCCCAAGATTTCTGGGAAACACCTGTAGATGCCACAAGACACCAGGCGCACATGAACATCATCTCCCATTATTTGTAATCCACGCAAAAATCCACGCAAAAACACATCTCCCTTAATCCAAAACAAATTAACATAACACATCTAGCTTCCCCTCAAACACACACATGCTTACACACACACTCACACATACACCATTTGCCCCAAGGACATGAAGCCAGGCAACCTTTATGTCGCCGGGGAAACCAAAAAGACCATCACACTGACATATGCCCCTGCTTCTGCTCTCTGTGGTGTGGCCAAGCTGTTCACAGCCAACACTCTCAGATGGTGAGTGTGCATGTTGTGTAGTGTGCGCACGCAAAATGTGAGAGCATGTCCAATTGTGTGGGGGCATTTTGTACACAAGTCTCCATTTGTGCACTCGCTGGTTTCGCTCTGCGATCCCAAGTAGGTTGAATTCATTGCTAATCCAGAGTAGATAAATTTTTTACAGACAGGATAATTATTTTATTTATTTATTTGTTTATTACTAAATAACGACTGAGGAGAGTGGGGATTGTGGAAGACAGCGATGGGGCAGAATGAATCAATGGGGTGCAAAGCAGGGCCGAGTCTGAAAACACAGGGTAATCAGGACACAGGGGAGTGACGAAGACTCCCAGAGAGAAAGTGAAAGAGCTAACCAATCGTAGCAGCATCAGAATTACTGGTGTGTGTGCGAGCGTGCGCACGCGCGTGTGTGAGAGAGGCATCCTTCTAGCTGGGTAATTAGACGGGCAGTTTTCCCAGTGAGACTAATCATGGTAGTAATCTCTTTAAAGGAAGGGTAATCTAGTCTAGCCAACCTTATTTATTTACTGTGAGCAGCATCAACACAAACACATGTAAATACCAAACATCTGCACATTAACAGAGAGAGGGAAATGCAAATGATTTTGTAAAGGACGCCATAGTGTGCTGGCGGTGACTGACCTGTGTGCAGAGAGAGATGTCTAGAAAGGGTCTGCTGTCGACCAAACACCTTGCCACAAACGGGACAGGGGAAGAGCTGTTCATTTAATCTCCACTGTGCGATCCCATTTCCCGGCTCTCCGTCATCCTTTTCCGAGTCTGAAACACACACACACACACACACACACACACACACGATTATTGGTAAGCTTCATTTTTATCGTCTCATTTCAGCATTTTCCTTTTATTCAATGCTCTGTTGTCAGGTGGGATATGCAGCTCAAGCCATTAACCCAGTCAGACCAGTAAAGCAGCTGTATTAAGGTACACTCATATTTTCTTTAAGAAATATTTTAACATTTGAAGAAATCTGCTTCTTTGAGGAGAGTGGAATAACTACTGACCAAAGTAAAAACAGCAGCCCAGCAGGATCAGCAGTAGCAGTAAAAGGACATTTTGCTTGTACACTGTAATTTTCATACTTGTTTGTGAATTTAAATATAGTGTAAAATGTACCTAGTTAAATTACTCTAAGCGGTCCTTGCTGATGAGCCAAAACATTACCGCTCACTTCTCGACGAAGCAAATGATGTTGAGTATTTTGTAACAGCAGCATGTGTCAAGGTCCGGGATATGTCAGATGTTTAGGGAAAGGCTGGTTCTGTGGGTCAATATAATGAATACAGGAAAGATGATCTGGTGTAAAGAACTGAGGTGTTTGGATATTTGCAACTGGATATTTGAAAATGAATAACTAGACTCTGGTACTGGAAGTTTTTTTAATTGCAGTACTGATCACGTATATCTGAGCAGGTTTTGCTCAGAGAAGAATGCTTCAAATCATCACTTTATAGTGTGGCAATGAATTACCTTTTTTTATTTATTTATTTTTTTAAATGATCTACATTCATAAACAATGACCAACGCATGAAACCAAAAAAAAAAATCTTAGCCTCTACATTCTCTGGCTACACCATAAGCTCCCAAACATTGGTCCACATCCCTCAAAGTCATCAGATGTTAGTCAAACTTTCCCGGACTGAGACCTGCACAGCTTTAACAGTGGCCAAATTTTTATGGTTGGACAACTGGGTTAAAGAATCTCTCGACAGTTTGTAGGGTAATCCCAGTCAGCAGCAGTTGAAAAAGGGACAATTGGTGACAGGCTGTTAGGGGATATGCTTGAACAAGACTCATCCAAGTCCAACCACGGCTGCTCCGACTCACAACTCAGACAGCTTACATTACCTTCTATTCATGGGCTCTCTGTTCAATCCAGAATCAAATTTAAAGTCATTCTCCTCACATACAAAGTCTTGAATAATCAGGCCCAGTCATATCTTAATGACCTCATAGTATCATATTATCCCAACAGAGCACTTCACTCTCACACTACAGGCTTACTTGTGGTACTCCTAAAGTTTCTGAAAGAATGGGAGACGGAGCTTTCAGGCCACTCTTCTGTGGAATGGTAAATAGACTAGTTCTTATATAGTGCTTTTCTACTCTAGCTGAGCGCTCAAAGCACTTTATACAAGACGTTTGCATTTACCCATTCACACACAAACACACACACACTCATACAAGCACTGTTTTCTACTTCAAAGTGCTTTCTATCTAACATTCACACACATTCATACTCCGACGGTTGCATCGGAGAGCAACTTGCCCAAGGATACTTTGACATGCAAACTGGAGCAGCCAGGAATCGAACCACCGACCTTCCGATTAGTAGATGACCTGCTCTACCTCCTGAGCCACAGCCACCCCAACCAGCTCCCAAGTATGGATTTGGGAGACAGACGCCCTCTTTACTTTTAAGATTTGACTTAAACCTTTTCTTTTTAATAAATCTTATCGTTAGGGCTGGATCAGGTGAGCCTGAACCATCACTTAGTTATGCTGCAATAGGTTCAGACTGCTGCAGGATTTCATGTGATGCACTGAGCACTTCTTCTCCACACCTCTTTTCACTCCCCATGTGTTTACATACCACTGCAGCTTGTCATTAAATTTGTGTCTTCTCTCTTCCATAGTCTGTGTTTTGTCTTGTCATCCTATGCTCTCTTATTTTTTCGCTTTCCCTTCACCCCCCCCCCCCAACCGGTCACAGCAGATGGCTGTCCTTCCCTGTGCCTGGTTCTGCTGGAGGTTTCTAAAAAGGGAGTTTTTCCTTCCCACCATTGCAAAGTGCTTGCTCATAGGGGGCAGTTGGATTGTTGGGGTTTTCTCCAGAATACTGTAGGAGCTTTATCTTACAGCATAAAAAGGCTTGAGATGATTTTTGTTATGAACTGGGACTATATAAAGAAAGCTGAATTGAACTGAATGAAAAGGATCTGCTGCAACCATCTTGGTGCCAGATACTACACGACACTTCACTTGCACCACACCAAAGGTGTGTTAGGCAGGGGGTGGTGTCAGTATTTGGTTCTTAAAGGTACATAAACATTTTCTGACAGTTTACACTTTCTGCCCATGCGCCCACCCACCACCGATCCCAACCAGAAATGGGACAAATTAAATATAAAAAATTTAAAAAACTGGACAGATAAAGTCAGAAATTAAGGGGACAAAGGAAAAGATGGAAAAAAAAATGTATGGTTTGTTAGTGAACAATCCCCCCTTTAAGAATACACTTGAAGTATGGTCTGTGTTCACGTCTGGCAACGTAGAATCTGTTCGACAGCTAAAAGCTGGAAGGTAAAACAGAGATGTTTGAGAAAATATGCCACAAATCTGCTTCTATGAATATGAAAGTCTTAATTCCCCTCATTTCAGTGAACAGCAGAACAACTGTAGGCTAATTTGCTAACCCACAAGAGTGAAACCTGTCTGCCACCATTTGACAGATGCTCCTTGTTTAGCCTGCAGGTGGGATGCAGTTTAAATGCATTCTTAATGTCAGCGGCGAGCGCAAGTCCTTTGCTATGAAAGCCTGCAGCAAAGCATACCACTGTAACTCTCTTTTGCTGTATTTCATCGCTTCCCTTCACCCTCTCCTAAATGAAAGAAATAAAAAGAATAACACAGAGCATTTTCACATGCTTTGACAGACTCTGAAAAATAGAAGCTGCAGCTTTGAATTAACCCCCACCATATGAATAAAGCAAGGTGTAATTCACAAAAGTAAAAATATGTAGTATTTTTTTTGCTATTGTGCTGTACAACTTCCATGATAAATTTTACAATTTACTCTGTTGTTCAGAGAACAGGTTCCACTATATTGGCCTTGGCCAAAACCTTTCTATATGTAAGACATTAATAGGTGAAAAAGGCTTCTTCAGAAATTCTTAAGCTTTTTTTTTTTTAATGCTGATAAAGGAAGGGAAAAAATGCTGCTCCCTCCTCCCACTAGCTCAGAGTTAGATTCTTTGCAGATGGAAATTGGTGCACTTCAGTCCACTGTTGATATTTAACAACCAACTGAACTGCTCGCTATCCCCCCCTTTTTTTTTTTTTTTTTTAAAGCTGTCCTAACAACACTGTCTAGCCAGCTGATGAGCTATCCGTGTGGGTTTGAATACCACAATAAGGAAAAAGCAAAGAATGCTTTGTGGCATTTGAGGGCAGGTTTTGTGGCAAGTGGTAAAGAACAGATGTTGGTGTGAAAGGACATTCCACTGCTGCTGCAGTGACTCGCACAACTTCACTCATTTAATCTCCTCTTTGGCCTCCATATGCAAACTAGCGAGTTTATGTGAGTTATGTCTTTGTTTGTGCTTTCATCTGCATCGCACCATCTCTCACAGAGTTTTAGAACTGTCAAAGCAAGCTCAAGCACAGCCAGTTTGACTTTTTCTGCAGTTAAATTAATTGTTGGCTAGGCATCTAGACAGCAGTCGCATCTGGACAATAGAAACAGAATCCTATCAAAACAATTTAATTTTCTTATGAAACTTGATTTTACCCAGAAAGATGCATCTGCTTTGAACCACATATGAAAGAATGCGTTCACAGTATTTCTAAGAAACTGATATTCAAGCACTGACTACAGAATATGTGGTTTCTCGAGTCATGCAGATCTTTTTTAACTGGAGCTCAATAACTCAAAATGTTATCACCTACGGTTTTGATGATCATGTAAGGTGATTAATAAACAAAAATGTCAAAGATTTGGATTGTTTAAAACAATGGTCTGGAACTCTTTTAAGCCTTATGTGTAATTAGAAAAGAAAGACAGGATATCACATGTTGAAACTAAGAAATAGTTTTAAAGAAACGCGGTCATTTTAAATGTGATTTCCTATTGTTTCTAATTCACCCCTCTGCTGCAGGTTTGTAATTCAGCATCCAAGGAGTGAGGGCATGAATATGATGCTAAATGCATGCAAGCAGGCCAAGTGTAAAGCAACACCTAGTGTTAGCTATGTTAATAATGAGCAAAGGCAGTGAGTGACTTTTGTGTTCCTTCACAAAACACACACACAGAAAAGAGTGGCTAAGGTGTCACAACAACAAACACGTTCTGACCTCCTGCATTAGCTGGAATCTATCTGCAGCACAGAGAGTTTTCTTCAAACTATTATACAAATCCTAGACTCTTATTTATGTTTTTTAAGCTAAAGTATACCCCATAAAAGCATTAACTTGTCCTGACTCACAAGTGAGTCTCAGGGATGGCTTGGTCACACAGGGTGATGAGAATCCAGACAGCTGAGGCTCAAGGCCATGACCCAGCATACACACTGATGATTAAGCCAATTAGGGTGTAGGGGCCTTCAAGTGGTTAATGGTTTAATTAGTGCTATTAGAACAGAAGAGAGGGACGCAAACAAGAAATGAAGGATTGTGCTAAACCCCAGACTGGAGGGAGGAGACAGCGAACTCCTGAAGTCACACTGATATCACACTAACTCCTACTCATTTATTCTCTCTTTCTTGCTTAAAGGGAAATGCTCACACTTTTCAGCTTCATCTCTGCATGATAGCTGCCCCATTAGATGCTTCATAATGGAGAGCTTTTTTGTGCTACAGACAGTCTGCTGAAGCTGTTATTTGCCTGTTATGTAGTTCACAGTCTGGTTTTAAGTTCCTTTTGTTCTGAAGAAATTGCACAACATATGTCAGTCAAGATTTTCAACCTGAATATTTCAGGTTAGTTTGTTAGTTACATTTTATTTATATAGTGCCAAATCATAAACAGTTGTCTCAAGGAACTTTATATTGTAAGGTAATAGAACCACAGACTACAGAGAATAACCAACAATCAAAACAAATCTGATGAGCAGGCACTTGGCAACAGTGGGAAGGAAAAACTCCCTTTTAACAGGAAGAAACCTCCAGCAGAACCAGGTTCAGGGAGGGGCAGCCATCTGCCACAACCGGTTGGGGATGAGGGGAGGCAGACAGGACAAAAGAAATGCTGTGGAAGAGAGCCAGAGATTAAAACCCTTTAACACCCAGTGTATCACCGCCAAAATGTCCGATCAAGCGTACTTTGTGTTATCGTAATTACGCAACAGTTTTCATTCTTCCAATGTGTGATTTAAGTGTTCCCTTAATTTTTCGAGCAGTATATACTGAGCCAGAACATCTATCTAGATTAAAAATGATCATCACTTACTGAAACAATGCAGGTTTTCACACAAAAATGCTTATCTTTCATTGATGTCAGCTATGATTAACTAGCTCTAGAACGGTTCAGTCATGCTAAGAGTAAAGAAAACGATGGCAATGTCCTTGCAACTAAGGGAAAACAAACTAAACTAAAATAAGCTAAATGTGGTTCCTCAGTGATTGAACAGAATATTCAGTGACCAATTGCAAAGATTTGTTGCAACCAATTGGTTGCAGTCACTTTTGACTGCAAGGCGATTGCACGGGTTGCCTGGTGAGAGGCAACCTGTCTCCAAACAGTTGAGGTCCAACTCGGACTGACTGCAATCACTCTCAGACAGACTGGAGGTTGTTTGCAAGTAACTTCTGTTTAATTTAGAAATGCCGACAGACTGCCAACATGTTGCAATCAATCTAACTCACACTTGTTTCTTTGCAATAGAGGGACTGGACTCAACTGGTTGGCAGCTGGTTCCTATTCAATTCAGTTCAACATTATTTATATAGTGACAATTCACAACAAACAGTCACCTATTATAAGGCATATACATTATAAAGTAAAAACCCTACAATAATGAAAAGAGGTGAAGAAAGCATCATGGGAACCTCCCCAGCAGCCTAGACCTATTGCAGCATAACTAAGGGAGGGATCAGGGTCTATATTTCTATATTGCCGTCCAGATACACCCAAGTTGCTTTGAAGATGACAACTAATAGCAAAATATGTCAATCTTAAAAAAACATTTTTCTGATACTTTAATACAAATCTTCACTTTTTTCCCCTCTTATTTACCTGGAATAAGCTTGACTTAACTTTAGTGTCAGGACAGCCATTTAAGATTAAGTCAGCTTCAAAGAAGCATTAATTATTGTGACATATCAAATTAAACACATTTATATCTGTAAAGTGTCATTTCCTGTTCACTGAGGAAATGACAGGTCGGGAGGTCTGACATTTTATCAAGAGACAACATGGCAACAGCCACAACATCAAACTTAAGGCTGCAAAATACAAGTCCACAAACCAATAGGCAACTCCAGTGGTTTGCGAAGCTCCGCAGGAGCAAAGTAAACACTTTAAAAACACCCATCAACTTTTTAGAAGTTTCCTTTATCATCTTACCACGGCCACGGCAACTAAATGACACCCTTTTCCAGGAAAAAATTATCTTTTTGTATATACTTCTCTTTACAACTTAGATTGTTAAACACAAATAGTTTGATAAATGCCATCGAGCGGAATGCATAATCACTATATTACAGCGGTGCTAAACAAAGACCCGAGGTATGCCTTTGAGAGCTGACGCAGGATCAAAAATGTGCAATGACGTGGGGTATAAAGGAAAGGTGGCACACAGTGGTACAAGAAAAGATGGCAGTTCACTGACCAATGAATTGAAAATATGTTTAAAGGTCTGCCTCCCTCACAGCTGCAGCAAGGAAGTTTGCCGATTGAAGAAAATGGAGACGCAATAAAACATGGACACAATTAATGAGAGAGGAAACAAAAATTTTACAACTTTTAAAAAAAAAAAGAAAAAAACAGAGAGAGAGCGAGAGAGAGAGAGAGAGAGAGAGAGAGAGAGAGAGAGAAGGCAGTAGAGGCTGAATGTGAAGCTTAAACACACAAGGGAAAGGGGAGGTGGGCTGGGCGAATTAACTTTCAGGACACTCTTGACACCCAGAAGCCAATCAGATTTTCATTAACTGGCAGAGGGACAGGCAAAGCTGGCACAAGCTAATTAACCTCTGGATCTCTCACTGCCAAAGGAACAAGAAGGGAAGTTCTGAGATGCCAGGAAAGAGGGGAAGAGAGGGGATGCCCTGAGCAGAGCCTTCGGGTTGGGGAAATGTGTGAGAGTTCAGAAAGGCCTGATGAAGCTCCAAATATGAACAAGTGAGAGGGGGTTTAACCAGTGTGTGCGTGTGTGTGTGTGTGTAGGATTCACAGGAAGGGTTTATTAATGCGTGGACATACTGTATACTGTAATTAAGTAGGTAATGAGCAACTCCGCATTATCAATTATTTCCACAAGCTGTAGTGAGAATAACATGAAGACTTGGAAACTTTGAAGATGCTGCACCATGAATGATGCAGCGATACCGACTGTTGGCAGTTAATTAGGTCCCACATTTTGTCCAACTGCAGAGGTCTTTTTAGTCCAGTTTCCCTCGTGAAACAACATAAAGGCACAGGGTCCATTCATTGATTTTCAGTTGAGGCCACAGTGATGATTATTTTTATTCTTGATTAACAAGCAAATAATTTTTCTCATTTAATCAATTAGTCTGTTAACACATATTTAAATCTAATAAATGTTTTTGAAGTCATCTAGTTACTTTTTTTTTTAAATTGTCTTTATGTCCCTTGTTAAATGTGTGTTAAAGTGCTTGTTTTGTCTGAGCAAACCTGGAAAGATAACCATCATTATAAAATATAGTTTTCTTGCAAAGAAGGAAACAATTGGGAAAAAATCATCTCATTGCTTATGTTATTTTATGTCAACCAACCAACTCATGATTCAGCTAACCCATGCAGCTTGAAAAGATAGCCCCCTTCAACATTTGCCTGCCTGCTACAACTTTTAACAACTTGTCTGTGTTCCCCTGATCATGTTGCCCCACAGTGTGTGTCGGTAACGTGGGTCTCACCGTTAAACGGTACCCTGGTAGAGGAGCTGGCCTCTGCGGGGGAAGTGCTCTTGGAGCGCGAGTTAAAGGGTGATTGTCTGAAGCACTCGTCCAGAAATGGACTGAAACAGAAATACGAAATAAATATCACCCAAATATTCAAGCTACATTTGGAGAGAGAAAAAAGTAGTCATTGATCATGAAAATGGCAATAAAAGAGTAAAGGAGAAAGAACATGTTTAACAACTAAACAGTAAGTACACATGTTTAAGTACTGACTTACCTGTTTATTCCCACCATGTTACTGTCTTTGTGGTTGTTGGCTTTGCTGACTTTTTCTGGAAAAAAAACAAACAATAAAAGATATGTTTAGATATCTTTTTTTGTCAAATCACTGTTCAAATTTGGGAGCTGTGACCAGCTACAGCTCAGTGTTAGTTGGTAAGTTTACTAAAATGCCCCATGGGTCGTAAGTCGCTGTCTGACAGAGATACCAAGATGAAACATGTGCACAGATTTATCCAGCATCCCAGACAATCTTAGTTTGACACATGAGCTGCTATTCAGAGGAATGATACAGATCAAGCCATTGAATGAATAATTAAACAGTGCTGTCCAAACTTTCCTTCCTGATTGGTTCTGACACAATCAGGACGCCAAGTGAACTTATGGCCAGACTGCCAAGTTAAGCTATGCCCGTAAAGTACAGGTTTGCCGTAGCCAGCAGGGAGGCCACTGGCCATCTGGATTAGTGGGAGTTTCTCCAGCGGGTCTGCTGACCTCTGCGCCACAAACTCGCCCAACAACACTAATTTGCAAGCATTTTTAAAAATAACAATATGTATGATTGCCCAGCTCTGCATTAGCCTACCCAGATGACACGTGTGTTTGTGTACGGTCATGCTCCTGTATGTTAATGTGTGTGTGGGAAATCACCACCACCAACTCTTGTACCTATAGACTCAAATTACAGCCCAATAGTTAAATCACTATCAATAATTGGTATGTGAAGATTGTAAGCTTGAAAAAAGTAGGACATTTTAAAAATTGTAATGTTTTACACTGTATACATATAAACTGTTTTAGCTTTGTCAATAAACAAAAAAAACCAAAAACAATAAAACAGCAAAGTGCCTTAGTGAGGCCTGAACAGCTTCACTTGACCTCAGCAATATTCTTCTTAAAGATAGCCCCTCATTTGGTGTTTTGATGATGGTGGAGATCTCACTCTTCAACAGGTTGAGATCTGGTGCCTGCAAAGGCCACAGCATGTGATTCACATCACGTTCATATGTATCCAACCATTCGGTGACCCCTCTGTCATGCTGAAAGAGCCTGCCCTGCTCTCATCAGGATAGGAATGCTTCATCATAGGAAAAACGTGACCACTTACAAGAACTTTTACATTTATCCATCAATCTGAGGGGACAAGTAAACCCAAATGGTGTGGTAAAAAATGCCCCCCACAGCATAACAGCTCACTGTCGGAGGTTAATGGTTCAGCTTTTTCCGGTAATGTTTTACCCATCTGTAAGTAGGCGGTTTTGTACATTGAGAACTGGGTCACAAAGAAAACTATGTTTGTTTGGTTTTTTTTACTATTGGTTTGTCCATTTATTTCCATTTTTCCTAAATAGTAACCCCCCCACCACCACAAGGTGATTTTTTTTACACCAAATAATTACTTAGTAATAAGAAATAATAATGTAAATGCACCAATGTAGTGAAAATTAGCTTTTTTCCTCCAAAAAAAGTATTGAAATCTTGAGGATCACTCAACACTAGAATCTTAGAAATCTCTTAAAAGTAAAGCTAGAAATAGCAAGAAAAGTTGGACACTAGGTGTCCAGCTAATGTGAGCACAGATCATGGGTTTTCAGTATTTGGTAGTAAAGAGCACTATACAAAATGCCTGAGAATGGAGCCATATGTGTGAGTTTCAAGGCAACACATTGAAGTGAATTTCAAAGCTGCAATCATCTCAGTGTTCAGTGCGACCTTGCTACTGATGTGTCTCTGAGGTCCTACTGCTCTGGGTAATTCATATTGATTGCTCATTGTGTGACAGCAGCCCACTCTGTTCCAGTCCCCCTCACATTCAAGCCCAGTTCTAAGGCGGGCGGTTGTCGTTGTTGCCAGGCTAGTGATGGCCTGGCCTCCCTGGGTGGGCATACTCTGTACCCCCGCTGCCCTCCCTACCCTCCTTATCCTCAGCCCACTGCCCCCCCACCCCCCTCACTACCACCCACCACCACCACCAACCCCCTACCCAAAACACCCTACTCCGTCACACTGCTCGCCAAGGACAGAGGTCTCTTTCCGCGTTGCCATGGAGATGCCGCACGGGAGAAATGTAAAGGGAGGGAGGGAGGGATGGAGGGGAAGTGCAGGGGGAGAGCGTGTGCAGCCAAGTGTGCTTGAGCCGGCATGTCTGAAAACGAGTCGAGGGAGAGAGAGAGAGCGAGAGAGAATGAAAGAAAGGAAGAGAGGGAGGAGGGAAGAGGGGGCATTTGTGCAGACACCACTCCCCATGGGGCCTTGTGTGAGTGTGTAAAGGTGTGCAGGAAAGACTGTGTGGGAAAGAACGATTGGCAATGTGTGAATTTGTGAATATGTGTGAGAGCAAGAAGAGCAAAAAAAGAGATTTACACAAGCTTGCGTCTCTGTACGGCGTTTAAGCGAAGCAATCAGAGTCTGGATAGAGGTGGGGTCCCAGCCCAGGGCCACAAACCTGATCTCTCTCTCTCTCTTTCTCTCACACACTCACACTCACACCCCCTGACTTTTCTCTGGGGAGCGATGAATACACGTCAATGCTCTGTCTTCATCTAGCAATACAAACAGCTGTCTGCTGCTTCAATGTCACTTTCATGGCCATACAGGTAAAAAGCAGGAAGTCATTACATCCTGACTTTACTACAGAGCCACCAGAGGATGGAAATGGAAACATGTAGGTTTTATGGTCAAGTATCACAAACTATCCAAGGTTTACACTAGAGTGCTGAGGCGAGGGAAAAAAAAAAAAAAAAAAAAAGTACATGATGCTTCACCGTGTGTGTGTGTGTGTGTGTGTGTGTGTTGTGGATCTGCTGTGGCTCAGTAAACAGTCAGTGACCAGCCTGAGGTAACATACCTGACAATTTGAACAATAGTTCAGAGGCCATTTTGACCGATATGTCTTGGGAGAAGAGATCTTTCTGGGGGCACGCCAACGTCTCATGGAGGTTACTCATTGGCTCGCTCTTCTCACTCGCCCCTAAAGTGCTGAAGGCTAGCATGTGGGAGGCAGGTGGGGTGAGGTCTGCAGGTGGCGGGTCCACCTCCATGGGCTCTGCCTTTACCTTCACCTTCTGGTACTGGGCATCTTTGTTGTTCTCTGCAGAATATAATTGAACAGAGAGCAATTATTAGGTTGGGTTTCATCAAAGAGATTCAACCAATACACATCATTTAAAGGTAAAGATTTAAGTTTATTCACAGAATGGAGCTCACTGTGATAGCAAACCCAAAGAAAACCCTGAACAATACAACGAAATGCAACAGCTGAGCAATACCTTACTACAAATTCTTCTTCTTGTTATTATAATATTATTATTATTGTATATTTCTTCTACATTAGTCCATTTTAATGGATTTTTAAGATGACAACATAGTGCACTGTTTATATTAAACCAGTGGTTCTAGTCAATATTGGAGTTACGGCCCCTCATAATGATTTAGATATTCATGTATAGTTAAGTGTAGCAGGCTCATCAATGTGATTTCCCTTCCAGTCATCTCTGATCATTTCAGGAGGCCCAAGAAAGTAAAACTTTGCTTAAAAATGTTAGACTTCCTCAATTTAATGAAGATCTGGGCCATCATTCCTCTTGAATAATATGAAATATTATTTATGCTAAATTTTCCTGGTCATTTTCATTTCCCCACACCTCACCTCATTCCAGATTTCACCATCACTACACCTGTCCTCTCTGCCTGCATTCTCCCAGCCAACTAGCCCTGGTTCTTTAAACTCACTGTAATCGATGCCTGTATCGTTCAGGCCCCCCTCTTCCCCATCTCCATCTCATCCAGGCGTCTCACCTGAAGTCTCCATCAGCCATCTGGCTACTTTGCTCCAACACTTCCTACCTTTATCTGGGACTCTGCTCTATGATGTTACTTCTCATCAGAGTCTAACTGCCAAAAAAAACCAAAAACCATCCTGTTTTCCAAATAATCTCTCCTTATTGAACTTTAAAAAAAATAATAAAAGTCGCCATTGTTAATTTGTCTAGACTTAATCAAGCGCAGTATGAACACTTTTTCAAGTAAGCCTGACAACAGAAAGGTATAATTACAGATGAAAGGACTTCATTTGGCATGTTTTCCTCTCAAATTACCTATCAGATGTGATTATTCTGTTTAAGTCAAGCCTATTTTAAGAAATGTAAAACTGTCTTTCTTCAAACTTTGAACATACTGAGTTAAATCAGTGATCCTGGCACGCCCTGCCTTCAGAAGGCAAAGAGAAAAGGTTTACATCCCTCACCTCACAATTTATGTCAATCATTATCAAAATTATTATTATTATTTTTTAAATCCAAGTTGATTTTTAATGAAGCAAAAGTCAGCACGATGGTATGATGGTAGCCAAAAAACAACAAATTTCTTGAAATTTCTTAAAAAGTCCACTGGTCTGAACAAGCAATTTCAACAAAAAACAAACAACCCTCTCACCAAAAAACAACTTTCCCATGCACGTACAAGTAAATTAAGCATCCTGCAGGCAGAGTTTACAGATGTTGCATGAATGGAATTAAATCTAAACTGGGGGAATCCGAATAACAGCCAAAGCATGAGCACTGCCTCTAAAGCTGAGCTGAGCCGGTTAGCATCTAGCTGTGTGATTATGAGGGCAAGAGGGCGGCGGGAGGTCATGCTGTCGCTTGAGGACAGCAGTTCATGTAGGTTTACTGAGGCAAACAAGAGAGACAGTAAAACACTTTAAATGTTACCTAGGAAGCAATGCCTCTTTGTTTATGATGATGACACATGTAGTATGTTTTTTCTCTTTTTTTTCCCCCATCTCGCAAACAATGACCTAAAAGGCTGAAACATCCGATGACTCGCTTCTTGTGCAAGTTTAAAGTGTGAGTGGGCTAAAAATAGTCAAGAGGGAGATGGCAGCTGTTAGGAATGTCCTGAACTGATCTAGACTCAAACACTGATTCTCCTTCATCTATGGATATTAAACCAAAAAAAACAAAAAAACAAAACTAAATGCTGCCGTAAAAATATGTGAAACAATTTAGAAGATTGATTATCGTGAGCTATCCCATTGTCAGAAACTGGCTCTACAGTGGTCTTGATGACCATGCTTACCAGATTAAATACAGTTTTATGTTTATTTTACAGCAGGTTGCAGGTGAAGTGCATAATGTGGGGAAGAGAAAAAAAAAAAAAAAAAAAGACTGCATCCAAGCCCAAAAAAATAAAATAAATAAAAATGATCGGGACATCCTTAAGCATCTGCAGTTCCAAGATAGCTGATCTTTGACCAGAGTGATGGCAGGAGGCAGTGTCTCAGTGTGATGACAAACAGAAGCAAGACAAAGCAGTGGGGTTTATACAGCGCTGCTGACATGGCGACTCACACGATTAAAGGGATATATAAATTTGGCAGGACATCAGGAGCAGTGGGAGGGGCAGGGGGAGGTTAGAGGAGCTGGAGAAAAAGACGGGAGGGAGATACAAGACCCTGCGCTAACCCTGCCACCTCTCCTCTTACATTCTCTACCCACCTGCTCAATAAAGTCAACATGAGACAAACACCGGTCCTACATTAGGCTGAATTTCCCAAATCCATGTGTTTGCATACACTCCCGTGTTTATGTGCAAGTGTAACCAACCCCTTGCCTCCTCCCTGAGGTCCAGGTGTCTGCTTTATTGGTAGTAGCCAGCATGTGGGGGACACTGACAACCATCAGCCCCACTAATCCCTTAATCAGGTGGCCAGAGTTGGCCAAGAGTAACCTCAGAGAGGCTGATGGAGAAGCAGAGCAGAGGAGGAGGAGAAAGAATGGAGGGTGGAGGGGTAGGGGGCACTGCACTGTCAGGGTCAACCAAGGGACACACAAGCCTTTACCATCGGATCACCACCCTAACAACAGAGGCTGCGTGAACCGATGTGCTGCAAAAAGGACAAAACGCATCGATGTACTTGAGGATCCTTCATGAGCTTGGATAAATATGCTTACATCTCAAAAGAGCCATTGCACAAAGATCACATGATAACCAAGATAACACATTTTAAAAGGGCTTAACTCTCCAGGATGTCTGGTTGGCCAATGCGCTCTCATGCAACCAGTCAGGTTCGCCAGCAGTTCTGGAATCAGTGGTTGATACAAATCTATTTTCAGCAATCATATGAATATGGACAAGTGCACACTTATCATTTCAGTATTAAATAACTAGGTTAAATTATTTAATACTCTGCAGTGTTTTTTAAAATTGAGTGTATTCCATGCACTGCAGCAAATTTAGTTAATCTAGAGATAATATGGATATCATTTCTTTCCCCCCAAAAACAATCAGTTTCTTGAAGAGTAGCCGCAATTTCAGTAAGTCAAACAAGGTCGGCTGCATCCCTAAACATTTGATCTTAAACACACTGACACTGCCACATCACAGCAGGCCAGATGAAAACTCTGTCACCAAATAAAAAAAAATGAAAATATGGCCTTACTCCCACATTGATAATAGCTATGGCTTTTTGGTTGGGGTCATGACCTAATGTTCTGAAGCCATAAAAAGCAGCCCTCAGACTGTCTGAATCCAGCTCGTGCACGTGTGTGTCATCCCCTCTAGTGCAGAAGCCTCCTCTGTGATACAGCAGCTACCATTAGGCCACAGAATCAGGTCTGGAAAAATGCCTCAGTGTGCGTGCGTACGTACAAAAGAGACCGTGCCCTTTCTCAATAAATATCATAGCTTTTCTTTAGTGTCACTGTTGCTCCAGCAGCACTATTTCAAGACAGGAGCGAGGCTACACAAAAATACTAAAAGTAGTTTGTCACATCTGGGATAGATCATTCCATTAAAATCCAATTTTTAAAAACTTTTTGTGCTTAATTCTTTTGAGCTTTCCCTGTTTCCCCCGATGGTTTCCACAGTGAAAAGCTGAAACATTTCATTAATTTACAGTAATGTGCAAAAGTCTTGAGCCACCCCTCATTTCTTTATTTTTTGCTTCCAAAGAGTCAGACTTTATTGTACTTTAAAAAAAAAAAAAAAAAGCGTTCTTGAGCAATAGTTCTCCAGGATTTTTGAACACTGGCTGCTTTTTCAGTCCAGTCCTTGTGCCTGACCATTTTCAGAGGAATGTTTTTTGTTTGTTAAGCCACTTAACACTGACCTATGAATCATTCAAGCATAAAAAAAGGCACCTTACTCAAGGGATGATCCAGTGTTATGTCTACAACAAACAATTTAGCAAAGAACTAAATTTAATTTGCACATTTGGGCACTCCGTTAATAGCAGCCTGTCTCAAAAATAAAGACTGTCTCAAATAATTTGTTTCCTTTTTTTTTAGTTGAATCTATGAAAAATGCTAAAGATAACAGTCTGACGGAAACAAGATAGTATTTTTGCACCAACAAGGTGATTTCAAAAGAGCTATTGCTGAAAACTTTGCATCTCTCAGCATGGTGTGCGGTGTGTCCTTAAAAATCTTTGAGGAAACCAGGAAAATGGAAGACAAAAGATGAAGGGCGGGCACAAAAGCTATCTACAGCAGATGAACAGTATCTGAAAATCACGTCCTTAAGAAAGACGAGAAAAATCCCGCAAAGACCTGACATAGGACCTGATAGATGCATCTGGCTGATCCATCTACTGTTCAGCCTCATCAGAAATGGTCTCAGTGGAAGGGTGGTTGTCAAGAAGTGTTTCTTAAGGAAGAGAAACAGGGAGAAAAGGCTGAGGTATGACAAATTACACTGATTTTCAGTCCAGTTCTTGACTGAAAATCAGTGGCAACAGTTCGGGTGGAGTGATGAAATTTGAATTTTTTTTTTTTGCTCAAATTGTCATCAGTATGTACAGGAGGAGGCCAGGAGAGAGGTACAACAGTGAGTGTCTACATCCGTCTGTAAAACACGGTGGAGGCTCTGTCATGATTTTGGGGCTGCATTTCAGCCAGTGGTGTTGGAGGTCTTGTCAAAATTGATGGAATTGTGAACGCAGAAAAGTATTGTCAGATTTATTACTATCTTCATTTGTGAGCATGACAATGATCCCAAGCACACTGCCAATGCAGTAAAAGCATACCTGGATAGAAAAAGACACAATAGAACACTATCAGTTACAGACTGGTCTCCCCAGAGCCCGGACCTCAACATTACCGAAGCATTTTGGGATCAACTTGATGGAGAACAGAGCAAAAGGCAGCCAAGATCCAAAGAAGAGCTTTGAATGTCCTTCAAGAAGCCTGGAGAACTATTCCTGAAGACTGCTTAAAGAAATGACAAGAAAGCCGCCTCAGAGAGTTCAAGATGTGTTGAAGAATAAAGGTGGTTACACCAAATATTCACTTTTGAGCTCATTAGAATTGTACAGACTCTGTTTTTGCCTTTACTAATGCTGTATTTTCATTTTTGTTTGCACGTTTCAATAAATTGATGCATCCATTTCCTACACATCATGTCAATCAAAGAACAGACAAGAGTGGATCTACTGTAGTACTGTACTTATAGCAAAAAGTCAAACAACCATATTTGCTTCAATAAATCACTGCATCTATTTCCCATTTTCTTATCTAAGGATGGCTTTTTTTTTTTTTTTAATGGCTTAAGACTTTTGCACAGTACTTAAGAGCAGATGTACCAGAGACGGCATGTCTCTTGTTAAACCAATGCATGTGGGTACTACTTGTAGATGAAGTTGAGCAATAAAGATATATATTAAATGGGTTAAAATCCTTAAACATAAAAATGAAAGTTCATATAAGAAATGTAATAGCAGCCATTCTGTGCACCTTTACGATGCCTGTGAATGTGTGGCCCGTTACTATAAACATGTTATACATATTCTTCTTCCCTCTCACACAGCTCTACTCAGTGTTTGAGTCAAACTGGAAGTGATTGCGGTTTGTGTGATGTTCTGTTTTTAGTGATCACCTTTGGCCTCAGGTGTCAACTTGAATCTACATGGACCTGACAACGTGTTTTGCCGAGGATATACAGTACACAGGTTTGCAATTACACTTGGATTAAAACACTCACATTGCACAAGTGATTTAATGCACACACAGTCAATTTATTGCACCACTTTAGTGCAATGAAAGCATAGGAATAAAAACTTGGACTGACATGCAGTGAGGAAGACAGAGAGGCAAAGAGGATGGATAAAGATAGGGAAAAAATGTCAAACAGTGCTAGAAAAAGACCAAAAAAAAAAACCCCACCTGAGGGTAAGAGGGGAAAAGAAAAAAGCAGAATGAGAAAGAAGAGCTAGAGAAGGACAGAAGGATGAGGAATAGCTAGAGCCTAAATGACAACCTCTCCACCTCTCCCCCTCCTGTTACCCTAGTCTACACTCCTCCCTGCTCTGTTATTCCACATCTCTCTCCATCCCTGCCCCCATCCCTTGCTCTCTCAATCTCTCTATTCTGCTGCTCTCTAGCCGACCTGCTCAGACAGGGGTGAAGAGTTCAGGCGCTTCAAAGGCTGCAGTGTAGAGACTGCATGTCATGTGGGAGCCACAGCAGCCTTGCCTGCAGACTTCACAGACAGCTGCTGCTACAATTGATCCTCGACCAGCCAGTGCTCAGTAGTTCAGTCTTCCAACGGTTGCAAACTGCAGCTACATCTGACTCTGGAGCAGCGTGCTTGATATATAGCCCATAAGAAGCCAGACAGGGCCCTTACGAAGTGCTCCTAAACAAAAACATTGGACATAAGCCAGAGCTAAGCTAAGGATGCTAAAGCCTTATCATATAAAGGTCAGGACAAAAGGTGCCAAGTGATTTCCTCAGTAATTTTGTCAATCATTGCTGCATATATTACCAAGCGCTCAGGAAGCAAATGCACTTAGCAAGGGGCAAAAGGAATCAACTCTGCATTTCTGTAAACAGAACTATAGGCAGTGATGAGGAGCCAGTGAGACAGAATATGGAAGTAGGAAGGCGGGAGTAGGAGAGGTCAGCAAGCGGCCACACTGAGGAGGCACAGTGAGGACACTGCCAGAGCAGAGTAGAGCTTAATATAAAGTAATACCGTACAGTAATGCCAGCGTTTTGAATTAGAATGGTGAAGTGCTCAGGCATTATGCTGTGATAGGCTATATTGAATAAATAGCAAATCCTTTTACATGCAAGTGAAGAGCGAAAATTACAATCGCATTCACTTATTTACTAAAAGGGAAAAGGTCAATTAAAAATGTCCTTGTTTTTGAAAGAAAGGAAAATATGTTTTTATCTAATATACTGTACATTCACATTATATTGATCAGAAAAGTAAATAAGAAATAATGATTAATGGAATAAGTCAACATAAATCCTTTATGATTTTTTAAATGGAAAATATATGTATGTGCATAGGAGATTTTCAGCAAACTATATGTCGTGTTTCATTGTCACTTTGTTTTATCTAATCAAAGGAAATAGATAATAGGAACAGAAAATTAGGATTCAATGTAAATAAGTATACATGATGCAATTTGTCCCATTTCAGCCACCAAATAAACGAAAGATAACAGATGGCTAGCTATAACAGAGTTTGAGATTATGGAGGAGCTGGCAGCAATCTACTCAATGAAAAGGACTACGATAGGAAGTGAGTGTGTGCTTGGGTGTGCTTGGGCTGAAATGGGACAAAGTGGAAGGTATTACAACTAAAATTGGTATTTTTGCATTGTATTAAACACCAGAAGGTCTTGTGTTAGTGCTAAAAATGAACCAAATCCATATTATAACTAAAGTATTTAAGTACATCAGGGCAACAACACTGAATCACAGATAGTTTGCATGCTCTTTTGGTCAAGCATCAGACTGAAGATGGTGACACAGGCTACCACACAGCAGACAGGTGGATCAGCCTGGGCAAAATGCAACAAGGAATATGGGGCCTGAGAGCAGAAATTCGAGTTTTATGAGAAGAAATTAAGGCAGATCTTGCATTTGCTGTTGATGTGACTGACTTTCATATTTTAACCTCAGACACTGAACCTGACTAACTTGTTTAAGCCCAAAACAGACTAGACTGAACAAGAAAAAAAGAACTGAAAAACTGCAGATAAAGAAATTAAATGAAAGCAAAATGGCAATAGCACTATTAAGTTAAAAGTCTTTGAAATTTTGCCAAAAAAAAAAAAAAACACATTTTGTTCACAACTGTTTTTGGGAATGTTAAATTGCGATAATATGTTTGCATTTTTACTATGCTGATTTCACATTTTCATTGCCTAATTGTAACAATCTCATTATACATCCTGTAAAATGACAATAAAGGCAATCTATTCTATTCTAACATCTACTCTTACCTTAGCAATAGCAGTTAATAAAGAGATATTAATATTGAACAGAATTCAGTTCAGCTTATTGGTGCGGCCCTCTACAACAGTTCCAGTTTCTCATGTGGCCCCTCTTAATTGCCCACCCCTGGTCTAAGAAAATGGATGGATGAACAGTTTGTTCACATGAAAGCTGATCTGCTAAATACAGAAGTGATACATTTGGCTAGTTGAGTATCTCTGTGGGTACAATTACAGTTTTAAGATGGCCAAAAAAGAGCTTCTTCTGAAACTCAGAGATGATCAGCCCATGTGGGGAAACTGCCAAAAAAAAAAAAAAAAAGAGGGTGTCATTCAACTGTGTGTACTTTCACAGAACTGACCAAACTGACTCTAACCAGTAGAGAAGCGGGAGAATCTAGAGGAAGACAAGTACATCATAGTTTCTGTATCTGAGGCTGGCCATTAAAAAGAAGAGCTCAAGACAGGCAGAAACTCAGACAAACTTTCTTTGCAACTCCACCTCAAAGGTCAGCATACTGGAGTGTTTAATGAAGCTGCCAGTTGATGACCTGTGAGGCATCTGTTTCTTTCAACAGAATAATAATCCTAATCTCCATAATAGCAAATCTGCCAACAAAAGGAGGGTTGTGGACCAACTGAGTGAAAGCCCAGATGTGAAACTCATATTGTGTGGGGATTTGAAACAGGTAGTGCATGCACAAAAACCCTGAAACACATTGCCACTGACGGAATTCTGCAAAAGGAATGTCAAAAATCTCAGCAAGATGTTGAAAACTGCTGGGCACTTATGCAAAACACCAAAAACAAGTTATTTCCTCTGAAGGGGACAATATTAACTCTGGAACAAAACATCTGTTGCTCTTTTTTTTTTTTAAAGAAGAAGAAAAAAAAGACAGAAAAAGCTCATCCCCTGTCAGCTGCATCCAGGTGTTATTCCTGTTATGTATGGGCACTGCATCAAAGAGGATCAAATGTTTGCTTATCAAAATGAGCCAACAATTTTCATGGGATTCTTTTTAATCATTATTTTCATGGGCTGTACTGGTTTCACAAAACTGTGGCTGAAGTATTTTTGCCACTGAAAATTACTTATTTCAGGAAAAGAAATCCACAACCACCCTTAAGTTCTGCACTGTGGTTAAACATTATCATGTTATTGCGGCTGCTACAGTTGAGATAATCTTGTCATGTCCGTTAATTAGGAAGCCAGGTGAAGCTGGCTGTTAATTATCAATCAATTAGATTTAGCCACTGCTACAAGATCTGCCACTGCCACTGGAAATAACCTGAAAAGGCTGCTTCTTCTTAAATTTAGTTAACTGATACTGCTCTACAGACAAAACCCAAACATTACAGTTTCTAATAAAATCACAGGTATCCACTATCGCAGAGCTGGTGGACCAAACCAGGGGACTTGCCAGTCAATATTAAAGCTAAAATTGAATGGACACCAGAACAGGCTTCAGTGTGATGTGACCGTTTCTGCTGAATAAGTATGTACAGGGTAGCTTTCTATAACAACAACAATAAAAACAACCTCATATGTTAAAAAGGTGTTGCTGTCAACGGCTTGCTCTAAATCTTTCTGCTCCTCAGTGGTCAAAATTGCTTAATGCAACTTTTATTAGCTAAGTACCGAGCACTACAGAGGGGAGAGGGCCTGTAAAATGTCCTCAGAGATGCAAGGCCTGTTCCTAAGGAATAAGGAATGAGTTAAGTGAGTACAGTGCGATTTCACACCTATGGTGAGGGTGGCTGGATGGTGAGTGGGTGGCACGGCTGTTACCCACACGATGCCAGTCTGCCAGGGCACCACCTAGGGCCCTACATCCCCCCCTTTCTCCCCCTCCCTTCCTGTGACGCCATGTTCCCCTTGCCCTGCAACACCAGTGCCCATCTGCTAGGACACGTTAGCCGCTGGCGCCAGGGACTATTTAGCCTGGCGTAATTAGCCCCCAGACACCAGCAGCCTGGTTTTTAAACAGATGTGGGGGAGGTAGCGCTAGCAAGGCGACTATACACGACCAACAAATGTTTGATAAGGAAGAGAGGAAGAGGGAGAGAGAAGAGAAGAAGATGTGACCTAGTTAAAGGGATGATGCAACTCATGTTACAGCACAATGGGCAGTAATGATGACAACCCCACTTGCTCTGACTGTCCGATGCCATGGTCGAGGAAGGATGAGCAGATGAAATTTAATTAGGCTGTGTCCATTTGCTGTACTGACATACAAGTATGTGGAAAATAAACAGACAAGGATGTTTTAGTCTAAAATCCCAATGTGTTTTTCGTATTCGAGTATCCTCACTGGCTTATTGTGTACTGGGGCTGACCTTTAACCAGAGACCGAGAGAGGTTATAGTGCAGATGCCCTTGAACCTCATGATCGTAATCACACGTGACTGTAACGGCAATGACCTTTCTCCGCTTCCCTCCTCTCCTCCTCACCATCTTTCCCCTCCCTCCCTTCCCCCCAGGGTCATTTGAGGGTCCAGACTCTTGTCAAGGCTGTCACTCTAGACAGCCCTCTCCATCTACCACCCCCACTGTTGCCATGGCAATGGACGGCACTGCGCTCCGAGGACTGTGTGAGGGGGCAGAGGGAGCCAGTGGACGGATGAACGCTGCAGCATCTTTCCCTAACCTAGGTCAACCTTGCAGAGCTAGTGTAAGTAATGGGAGGGGATAAACGCTGGTCATGCTGCTTGAAGACCAAATAAACTGGCAGGATAACGTCAGTGCAGGGACGGGAAAGAGCAATGATGAAACAAAGAGCATAGGTAGAGGGAGTACAGTGAAGGAATTATATAAAGCCCATAAGCATTGTCTCAATTTCTCTGTTTACACTCACGGGCCAATCATGGAATCTCTGTCTTCTGTAAAAGCACACACACACATGCACACGCGCACACACACAAACACACACGGAAACGTGACCTGGGGGCAGGCAGTGGAGCAACACACGTGTAGTATCACAGAGCTCCCAGCCAGCATGAGTCACTCTGAACACCAGTCGACCCAGAGAGAACAATGGCAACCGGTGTGTGTGAGGTGTCTGTCAAGCATGCACGCATTGGCACAGGATGAAGAGCCACGGATGGAGCAACGCCCCACTGCGCCACCGTCAGACGGCCATTTGCTTTGGGTTTTTTTCTTCTTTTTTTGTACAGTGTGGATGCATAAGTGTGCCACACTGTACATTTTATGGTTGTGCTGTTCCAGTGTCAAAATCTGTCTGCCATCCTGTTGTATTTATAAAGGAAAAACAATTGCGCTGTACACAGAACTGCATTTAAGTAATCAATAAGGAAAGAATCATTCTGCTCACATGTAGTTAGAAAAGCTGATTGTGTCGGTGCATACTTCAGCCTGTTTTATTCCTGACTGCCTGAGAGACACACTCCAGCAGCCCACAGTGGACAAACACCTGTCCATAACACACTTGAACTGGACCTGGCATTCAGTAGAGATTCTGATGCGGGTTAAAAAAAGCGCCTGCTCTAACACTTTATTTAGCCGTGACACAAACCATATCGTAAGTTAAAAACAATGATTGCATTTATGTAATGCTAAGTGCAGCTGCAGCAGCAGCAGCAGCAGCACGCTTATGTGCTCCAAAATAAGGAATCAAGTTTGAGTCCATGCCCGAGGAACCAGAAGATGCAAAGGCTAAATCACGAGACACTGTATGATGTCAGAGTGGCCCGCACAGGTTGAGACACGGTTCATGTCGAAACTCTTGCTCTTAAACTGCCTGACATGGAACAAGGGGCAAGTCAGGGTTGATTTTAAGTTCAACAATGCAAGCAGATTATATAATATTATATAATTTGCCATTTGCTGGCCTTGTTTTCAGGGACATGTGAACAGGAAACATTGCACTACACAAAACAAAACTGAAACAGAGGCTTCAAAGAAACAAAGACAATTTCTATCACTGATGCTTTTCCACCTGCAGGTATATACCGCTCACTTCAGTTTTATCTCTGTGAGGAATGCCAAAGTTGGAAATAACTCCAAAACGGAACACTTTTATGCCAATCAGCATCTAAACCTTTGGCCTACATGTAACCTCTTGAGCTGATCTGGAACTCAAACAGCCGACTGGTACAATAAATAACAGTGTGTGACCTGTTATTTCCTTCGAACTATTTACAGTTGTGACCGTTCTTTCAAATATTCAAGCATGTTTCCACAACCTGCAGGAAGTACACTATATTATATATATATATATATATCCACATATTTAGTATTTTGATTAGATTTAAGGGAACTGAACTGTGCCGCAAAGGTCAATCTGGGAGCTATAAAGCTCATTTGCATTTCTACAGTTCTACAGATAAGTAGACAGCCTACCTGAAAGCTTAATCAGCAGCTCAGAGGCCACCTTAATGTTGATATCCTGGCTCAGCAAGCTGTTCTTAGCCATGGGGCTTCCTTCCCTCGGTTTCAGCGACCCCGGGCGATCTGTGGCTGCTGCAGCCACAGTTGGCCCGTCCTGGCCGAAAGTCGCGGGGAAGCTTGGCTGGATCTGGCTCTGGGACTGGGAGGATGGTCTAGGGCTCAGTGCTTCCTCCACTTTGGGCTCTTCCTTCAGTTGGAACGGAGATTTGAGTGTCTCCCTCTGGTTGGCCGCTGGAGTCGAGGAGACAAAACAGATCAGAGGAAAAGTGATTATCCAATCAAAGTAATGACCTAGAAAGTGAGGTCTGAAAGTTTATTATTATAAGTGTATTAAGTTGAAATGCATTTCATAAGCTGAACTCAGCTTTTGCAAGAAGTCATATATGTCCCACTGTCCCCATCACAGCGCTGCGAAAATACAAAAACCCAATGAACAACATTTCCATAACGGGATTTCACAGTTCTTATAGGCCAGCAGCTGGCGTGATGCAGGGCAAAAACGAGGGCGCAATCTCATGATCTCTTTTGGTCTTCAGGGTATCCACAACAAATTCAGAATTCCTCTGCTCTCTTTTCTCCTTCACACAGCCCCCCCCACCCCCCACCCAACCCATTAATTTCTGTGCATATTACTCTCAACCTAAAGTCTGCTTTACTCGTTTCCTTTTGCTTTTGACATCGTCTGAATCCCCTTCAGACACAAGGACATGAAATAATTCCAGCAGTTCTGATAGCAATCAGCTGAAGTCTTATCTGCCATCTTTGCAGTGGGTAGCCTAGGTTAGGGATTGAACTGTCACATGGATCCCTCTGCTCTAAAGTCATCTTCAAGAGAAACTGGGCCACATCTAATCCGCCTTAGATGAATAATTAATAATTAGACATGGAGCAACTTCCGATCGCCGCCAAGAAAAGAACAGCAGGGCAAGCGCCTCTCTTTGTGTCTCTGAGCACATTCCACTACTCCCTGTGCTAAAGCGAAGGTTGTTACAGGTTATGGCTCGTAAAAAGTGTTGAAATACAAAACTGCTTTAAAACACACACAAAAAAAAGTTCTGAAAATATTAACTAAAATATACCCTACTGTGAGTGGAAAGACACTTCATGTCTGTTTAATACAGTGCTATGGGAACAGAAGGTTAAAGGATACCACTGTCTACCAATTAAGTATAGATGCACTATACCATTTTTCAGAAAGAATGTCAGTACAGAGTACTTAACAAAAAAAAAGATTATTGTGTAATGTCACAAGACTTCGAACAGTTATTTAAACCCAAGTTACACTGTTCAGTCACAATATCAAAACCACCTGCCTAATACTGTCTAGATCCCTTTTGTGGTTTGGAGGGTGTCTGTTGCACGAATGGCAACACAGTCTTCTCAAGGCTTCCCAACAGTGAATAGTGCATTGCAAGACTTTCATTTTTATTGTACCTTAGTCATCATTAGTGTTCTGTACTATACCCTTGCCGCTGCTATGCTGAATTTCCCCATTGTGGGACTAATAAAGGGATTTCTTATCTTAGCTTTCTTAACAAGATGATCATTGTTTTAATGTTGAGGCTGACAGGTGCCTGTTCTGTTACTAGAGCCACTTTTTAATTTCCAGATATAGTTCTCTCACTACTTGTCAAATGGTTTTAAGATACACTATACAATATTCTTTTGACAAAATATTTTTATGCTTACTAAGTGCTATGAACTGTACTGGAACTATTAAAGGATAAAAAACCCCTGCTGTGGAATGAAGTGAAAAGGCAGAGATTACCTATGGGGTGTATGCGCTTTGGTCTTCTTTGATCTTGTTTATTCAAACTCTAAAGCGATCAACCAACATGACTTCTGCATTATCTGTGATAGTGGCATTGCGATGTGAGGTGCATTCAAATGTGAGTCAAGAAGCAGCCTCCTTGCTATGGCCACATGATAAACAAATGTGACAGATGTTACTTTAGACATTATCTTTGTCATTTATACATTTCCCTCCCAACATAATGCACTTGTAGGATGACATCACTGTAAAAGTAAAGGTCTGCAATAAATCAATTTGTGAACGCTCCAGCAGACTCCACAGTTGAGTACCTGCTAAGAAACTATGCAGATATCACTAGCTCAACTGTATAATTAGTCACACCAAATCTGGATTTCCATTTTTCCATTTGAATGCTAATGCTGTTTGACTGTGTTAATGTTGAGTGTTGCAACGACAAACACATCCTCACATCTACTGGCACAACCCCATGACACTTGTACAGTTTGAAACAGCTTGTACATACTAGGGTGGACACTCAATCTATCTTTCTCTCTCCCCCCCCTCTCACACACACGGACCATGAATATAAGAGAGGCTATCACTCTTGGGCAGACTGCTGTCCAGTCTCCTCTGGCCCCAGCAGAGATCTGCTCCACTCCTCACCCGATCGTCTCACCTAACATCTCTAACCGCCACAGGCCTGCCGCCCCCTGCCCACTTCATCAATCTGTGCTGGCCCCAGCCCCTCTGATTAATGATGATCTATGCCGGAGGGATAGAGGGCTCAGGGACAGGGGATACAGGGCAGGGAAAGGGGACAGGTGCTGGTGTTCTGACCACCCATGTGATGTTGTGATGCCACAGTGCCACACAATGGCTGGGCTGGGGCTGCAGTTCAAGAGGCCGAGAAGGAAGAGGGTGAGCGGCAGGGAGGGAAGAGAGGATGGGGGGGAGGGGCGGTGACCTTCAAGTTCGGGGGGCAGTTGTGCAGGGTCGCACATGGCACCAGCTGGAAATGTCATGCTGTCAGATGTCAGCGGGCAGGCTAAGTATAACCTGGTCAGCACCTGGAAGGACGTCCTCTAATTAGAAGCGTGTTGGGCCATGTCGGATCAGACAGGGACAGCGCACTTGGTCAGCGCCTTACAAACACACATAAAAATACCCTCACATTTAACCATACTTTGTGTTGCCTCATGCAACAGAACACATGCTTTGTCATACAGCATTCAAATCTTGCGCAGTCACTACACTGCGCTTAAACCACAGACAAATGTGTATTCAACATAAACTTGGATTCTCGAATTCTTCTCCTCTGCGGCCTCATGAGAGCAAAAACAACTCCAGGACGTGCACTCGCACACAAAGTCACACCACTCCAGTGACCTTTTGGATTGTCGCTATAAATAGAGCGCATTTCCACTCAGAATCTATGTTACAGATCCCAATGAATTATTTAGTAGCCTAATCCAGTAGGCAAGTTTTTTTACTCCTCCGAGCTGATGGCTCAAGAACAAAAAGGCAGAGCACAGTACCAACAGGAACTATTCAGCCAGCAACACCAAGCTTACACTTTTGGCCTTTTGTCTGTCAAAATTTCACAATCACAATAGCATCATGAGGATCCAGTCCCTGGCAGATCATTTTGTGAAGTGAGCACAGATTTGCGGAGGAGATGGGCATCTCTGGGTGACTGGGCTTCTCTTCTGTGAGTTTCGTGACTGTATGTGTGTGTGTGTGTGTGCACCAAGGTCCAGTGTCAGCTCCCTGTGCTGGTTCTAGCTCAGGTTTGACGATGCTATCAGTTTGTCTCCATGTTATCACACCCTTCTGACACCTGCCACCAACGCTACTTCCATCGCCGTTCTCCTGCCCGTTTCTCTCCCTCTCGCCACGCTTCTCTCTTGCGCCTCATCTGTCTCACTGCCAGGCGCTTGTCCACTCCACCTCACCTCTAGCTCCGTGGCCAGGGCTGCCGTCAAATAACTTCATTAGCTTTCCACCTCTGTCACGCCGGCCTGCTCCCCCTCTGACAATTGGCTGCTGTTTTTTTTTTTTTCTCAGACAGGAAAAAAAAAAAAAAAAAAAAAAAAGCACAGGGCTACGTGGGGCAGGTTGAGAACCCAACAAAAGCTGACAGTGTGCTAGACACCGGACAGTGATACTGATGGCTGCAGTGGGGATGTATGGACCAGAGGTCACACACAAAAGGCCTGCCTGTATCTGCTCATGCAGAGCTGGAAAGCAGGGGACACATGATTAAATCTAGGTGTTCACAAAAGAACAGACACTTCAAAAATCAAAAGTATTCCGTCACGAGACAGTGCAACAAAAGCTTTACAGCATTTTTCTCCATATTTTTTATGTACATCAATAGACAAACATTTCTATAGCTAGGATTACATACAAACCTTGACAGAGACATACTTCATGTTTTACATGCTAGAATTCAGCTTTTGCGTCACATTGCTGTACCAAAGCACCGCATGCGAGATGCTCTCCCAAGAAACACATAAATAAGACAACTGCAGAAGCGTCATGACAGATGCAACACCTCCTACAACCCCCTGCATGCCAATTATTCACACCCAGCCAGGGTCAAGCTCGTTGCGCCTGTGTCACCGCAGCGAGGGGGTGGGGGGGTGGGGTTGGTGTTTGGAGGGTGTGCAGTGCCCACTGTCATTATTAACTCGGGGTCCACTGGGCACAGGGTAGGGGCTGTGCATTTCAAAGTGCCTCTGTGGCTTTCATCTCTGAATCAAAATGTGGATCACACTGGATAGCTAACGGTTGTGTCAGCGTGCAAGGATAAAAATCAAAGGGTATCAGTATAACACTCAACGGAAAGCAGGGCAGCCCAAAAAATGATATGCTTATTATGTCAGAGGTCACAAAGAGTTCACTGGCTTTTTATGCCTGGGGAACTCAATGCAACTCCCTCTTTGCCTTTTACTCCCTCTCCCTTGCTTGCTGTCACTTTATCTGTCTCTTTTTTTTTCTCTCTATCTTTCTCTCGGCAGCTTTTTATACATCTTTTCTCCCCACCCCACCCCATAGGCCTTGTGGGATTGAGGCACTGAGACAGCAGTGTAAAAGCAGGAGGGATGAGCTGCTCGTGTACACACTCAATCTGGGTTGGCAGGGAGGTCAAAAGAAATAGAGTCTAGAGGTCCCAGGAGGAACTTCCTCACCTCTCTTTTCCTGGCTGCTCCTTGGCATGGGTAAGTCTCATAAAGATCTGAGCCCACTTCTTCACAGTTTCATAACCCTTCTTTCTTTAACTCCACCCCCCAACAAAGGGAGAGAACTTTGTGATCAAAGAAGTGGTATTCATTAAAACCCGTCATCACGCATTCAAGTTCAACATCCTCGCGTCCTGTCTTTTTATATCCTGCCTCACTCTCCTTGAATGATGCCCTGACTAAGATGTCCGCCACTTGACACTGGGCTGACATTGCAGGGAGCCATCTTGGCTCCTCTGGGAGTTGCCTGGGCTTGATTGTGCAGTCTGGGAGTGAAGCGCAACTGGCACCCAGGGGGCATCCATGTGGAACCGGGGCGTGCAAGATCGAGGGGGAGTTAACTAAGCCAGCCGAGTCCCTGTGCATCCTGGCGGGGTCACAGGATGGCGCTGAGGGCGCTAATCATTTCAAATTATGAATTCCTTTTTAATTATGAATTATGCATAAATTTTTAATTAATCTAATGTTCCCAGGGTTTTTTCCTCCCATCCTCTCGCTCAAGATCTCAATCTAATTACACAGCATTAAGAGGAAGAGTGGCAGTCGTCGCCTCGACCCTGGCGCTCAACCCCGGTCAACCTTTTTCCCATCAATCTTGCCATCGTCTCCAAGCTCATCCTTTGATATTTTCTGCAACATGGCGAAATGTATCTAAACATGGGTCGGACCTTGTATGCCCAAGAACAGCATGTTTGTTAAGTTTATTTAGATTGCTGAAGAAAATGCAGACATGAATCTGCATCACATGAAATCAACTGCAACTTTAAAAAAAATGTCCTAAACTTCCTATCAATAATGGGCAATATGAAGTCTTCTATATTTTAGACAACCTTTAAGTCAGCTTGTGTAAATATTCAGTTTATCCCTTTGGCTAATTTGGAATTGAATTTGTCAGTCATAATAATACATGCACGCAGACAAGGAAAAGCAGGAGGAAGATGCCAGGAATTTACAATTAGTCACCATCCCTGACAACTGACAGGATGTCTGTGAGAAAAATGAATCCTCGAACAACTACTGACGGGGTGCCCTTGAGCAGATCATTTAGTCCATGACTGTTTAGCGGAGTCAATCAGTGCCCAGCTGCAGAGCGCTGAAGAAGTGCCACCAGGCATTACAAAGTGTCAATTTTACCTTAAAAAAAAAAAAAAAAAAAGCCCTATCATACTGCATTTATGTTTGACTGAATAAAGGATCTTAAAAACTGCACCGTTCTCCGCTCTGCTCTGCTGCAACCAATTGTGGCTGTGCATACAGTGAGATGCACTTTACCCGATTACAAGCAATTTATGTTTGATGCTTCGAGTCATTAAGCGACAGGGTCTCCAGTTTATAAGCAAAAAAGAAAAGACAGGAAAAGCTTGATATCAGAGCTTTCTCAGCTGTCTTATCCCCGTACAGAGAATCAGGCAGAAGTAGGATGTGAGTAAATGAGTTAAGGTGTGCTGGGCCAAACAGTGTCCGCCACTTATGCATTAAACTCTGGGCATCAATCAGTGAGATGTGTCACCTTCTGAATATGGACTTTAAGCTCCAGATCTCACCTTCCTGTGTTTATCCCAGCATCATCTGTGCTGGGTTTTTTTAATCAATGTTACTGGAATATTTTAAGCTGTTGTATCAGTCTGCTACATTATGTTTTCAATGCAATACAGTGTATATAAAGTACCTATATGCACAGGTAAGAACACATTATGCTAAAACTTGGATCAGAAACGACTATTGTCATGTAGGTAGCACAAAGTACAGTGCAGTCATTTGAATGTATGATCAGAATTTTACAAAAAGGGCAATATTACTGTGTTTGTACGCACAAATCCAAGGCTTGATAAACAGAGTCTATTTATTGTATATTAAGTATATTTTTCAGTACAAATGTGCCAAGCGCAGGGTTTAAATTCCTCTGGTATAGCTGAAACCGGTTTGAATACATGTGGTACTTTGACATCACGTTTTCTATGCACAGTAATAGTTAAACCGCTCAATCATATTATGTAAACCGTTTCTATTCTTTTCAGAGTTTAAAGGACAACACCAATGGAAATGTTTTTTTATGGTAATGCCCATTTAAAAAAAAAAAAAAAAAAGTCTAAACACATTGGCGTACGTGCTGCTGTCAAAAGCTAAAACTCTCTATTCCCTACATATTTGAACTAACAGACATTTTAGGTTTCCGTTGTTTTTATAAGCCATTAAAAACAGCTCAGAGACATACTGCAGCCTTGACCTGAGACGATAAACATAAAAAAGTGTTTACACTTCTTACGAATGTTATTTCTGGTGACAATGAAGAATCAAAACAAAACTTAAGGCAAAGGGGAGACAACATCTAGCTGGAGATCAGCGCCGATGTCTTCATATTCAAGTTTGGAAGAACTGAAAAACTCTTGATGAAAGTGCAATTACAGTGACTTGAGTTAAAAAGTCAAGCTGAGAAAACAGCACAATAAACAAAGCAATTATGGATTACAGGAGTTATGCCAGTATTGTACCTGTGCAAGCTGTTTTTCTGTGTATTTTTTAAAATCAACTCGTCTTGTGTTTGGGCAGCATTAACTAAATGCAGTACTGTAAAGACTGTTTTATAGATACATTTTTCATTTTATTTAAAAACAACAACAACAAAAAAACTGCTAACCTGAAAGCTTCATAAGCAGATCAGTGGCCGTTTTGGTAGTGATGTCTGGGCTGAATAAGGAGGCTGTGGTTGGACCACTAGGACTGGATCTGACGCCGACTCCGACCCCAACTCCAGGTAGGTCCAGGGAGTTGGCGCTGCTGCTAGGACGGTCCCTGCAGATGCTAAAAGGGGAGAGCACAGACAGGTCTCTCTCCTGGGGCTCCTCCTTGATGTGGACGTGATTGGAGGAAGCCTCGACCGAAGGGGACGTCTGCTGCTGAGTGTCTGAGTGCAGTGGGGACACCTCTGTCCCTCTCAGGTCTGTGGAACCGCCGTCACCCATCAGGGAGCCCTCGCCCTCTGTGTCAGTGGTGATCTCCTCTTTTACCTTGATGTCTGTGCGGGGGAAGTGTTGGTGGCAGCGCATGTGAAGCTTCAGGCTGAAGTGACGGGAGGAGGTAAAGGGACAGAGTTCGCACTGAAACGTCTCACCCCGGTCCTGGTGCTGATGTACCTGGAAAAAGGGGACAAGTTTAAGTATCAAATCCCTTCTTCTCTCTGGCACTGCAGGAAGACAGCAAGTATAATTTGCTTTATTTCAGATGTATTTATCAGCTGAAGCAAACATGCAGCAGTGTTAAATAATGACAAGGATATAAGTCTAAACATTTCAGAGTCATAATACTGATCAAACATGACGTATGGGGCTCAGAAGGGATGAAGGGTTAGAGAATAAAAACAAGATCCAACCTTCATGTGGGACTTGAGATTGTCTTTGCGAGCACAACGAAAGGGACACAGCGGACACTGATGGCTTTTCAAGCCTGTGTGGATGACCATGTGTCTCTTCCAGTAGCTCTTGCGTTTGATGACCAGGCCACAAACAGGACACTGGAATGGTTTGCCACCATCCTCGGGAGAGCCTTGAAGGGAACCAAAGAAAGCCGTTTGTTTTTTTTTTTAATTTAGCGGCATTTAAAGACTTTCAGAAAGTAAAGCTGAGTCTTTGATACATGGAATATGTATCAAAGACTCAGCATCCATTTAGCTAGAATGAAGCGTTATTACTGCCAAGCAAGCATGTCAAATTTATTGATCCAATTTGATCTCAAAGGGGCTGTAAAATAAATTCCATAAACACATTCCCCGTCCTATGTAATAATCCTGGCATCACTGCACTAGGGCTTGCAGTGCATTTGGCTGAAAAATTAGATTTATTAATGACTTTCCCTAAAATCTTCATACTTTGCAAAGCCACCTAGAGGGGCTGGAATGGACAGTTTGGCGGACCCCGTTCTTGCCCGCAGGCTGCACGTTTGACAACCCTACTGTAAAGAAATGCAAATCGCCCCCTTAATAAGCGCGTTACTCGGACACTGTTCAGATCTGTGAGAGACAATGTCTGTACACCTAATGATGAAAACTATCATGAGAGAAATGCCAGCTGGAAGCAATGGAACAATGAAAGCAAAAACTCAAGCATGTTTTAGTATCTCGATTATTGTTGTTGGCTTCATATCCGGCATCCATTACTGTTTAATTGGTCTTATTAGAAAGAGGCATGATTGCATTACAAATTCTACAAGGGCCTGTCAGGATGGCTTCATAAGTATTCCAGTGCCGTTCCTTGAAAAACATCTGGTAATCAGTGTTTGGTGAAATTACTGTGCTCAGCCATTCATTGACCTGAGGTGTAAAACCTCGAGACTGCCTATTTGCAACAATAAACCACCATCTGCGGCCCAACCTCTCCAAGCACAGCAGAGATCACAATGCAGAAATGACTTCTGCTTAGTCTAAGTTGAGACGAACAAAGCAGAAATAAAAACAGGAGGCAGCAAATATATGCGTGTGCCTTTAGTACTTAACGTGTGCATTTTCTACCTAATCCCAATCACATGTTAGAAAAAAGGGAGTGGGTTTTTCTTAAACACAAATACGCAGCATACCAGCAGGATAACAGTTTTATAGTGGAACTAGCAAGGGTCTACAATAAAACAAGACACGACAGTCAATAATCAAGGTCACATTTTTCAGTCTGGCGACCAAACAACTACCTGCATTTTTACAGTGCTGCTCGACCTTGACGGCATGCCGGGTTAGAGCAGACCCCTTTTTAGCATGCAGATCACAGAATATTACATCGACTGCCTCATCTGTCTGAAGTCAATTTGATCCAGCCATTTTAGTTTTGGCGGGGTTGCGACACAATCCCTCAAAAGTGCCCATCCATCTCCCTGAAAACATTCTGTTCTCCCTTAAGACTACTTAGTTGGAGCCTGCACTTTGAAACCATCTCTCCTCCTGTCCAAGAGTGAAATCTTTGTGTGCACCCTTGTTTGGGTTACATGTCTACATCTGAGCACACTCTTACAGATTATACTGCATGCCCATTTGTAAGTAACAGAGACAGCATATACGAGGGAGGGAAGAAAGAGCGAGAGAGAGTGCACGCATCTGTATCCAGTCAGTGGAAAGTATGATGTGTTTGGCCTTAAGTCTGCTGTGCTGATCAGTGCAGAGGGCTCTGGTTAGTGGGGTATGAAGCCAGGAGGAGGCTGCTGAGATGGATATGGACTCCAGGGCTCCCCACTGTGCCGAGCACACACTGACGGCCCCCTTTTGGCAGCACGCACATCCGAGCACAAACGAGCTGGTCTGGGAAGGCAGTGAGGTCTCAGTCGGAACCCCCCGTCGAGCCCACAGACCACTTCCCAGACTAGAAGGCCAGCCAGAGCTGTTTTCTCTCGGCTATGCTCTCTGCTCGGCTGACAGTTAAGCTGAGGCTACACTACACACTGCTTCAGCGCCAGTGAGGTGAGAACAAAACCATTACAAAACTAGAGAAAACATGTCACGGAAGTTCACAATTCTGTTTCTCTGATGGCATTTTGGTGACACGCGAACCTGCTACTGCTGCACAAATGGAGAGATGCGTCTGTGTTTCTTGACGTCATCCTTACAATGAAATAATTTAGCACTACTAACAGTTTGACTTTGAATATCATAGTGTTGTTTGGTGAATATTGAATGGGAAGCAGTAGAATGCCTGGGGAAATATAGAAACTGAACTGACAGTCAAAAGACATGAATTATTTTCAGTTGCAGTTAAATGATCTTGCACATTCAACCGTAGCAGCCTTGCTTAACTTTAGGTAGCCAGATAGTGTTTAACACATGCCAACACTTAAGTGTACTTTAATATTTTGCAACTCTGTTTTACTAATAATAAAAAATACATATTTTAAGTGGAGAAATGTGCAATAATGCACCTAAGCTAAGCTGGGCTGTTATCTGTACTTGTACAACCATTATTTTAATTAAAGCACTAATCTTACTATGCTTATAGTGATTGCCATGCTTATTATATTCCTTTATTGTGCATTTAGATTACCTGCTTGGTTGCTGGGTTTCCCTCTGCCCTTGGGAGGAGAGGGCAACAGCAATTCTAGGCTCTGGGTGGGTGTAGAGGGCGTGGGTGCTTTCTGGTTCTTGTCCAACAGGGGCTTCACATCCTCTTGGAGGACCCCAGTAGTTGCCAAGGGGGAACCATCTTTCTTCTCTGCCAGCAGGTTTCCTGCTGCCCTGGCTGCCACCTCTTTGAGCAAGGCAGCGGAGGAGGTCATAGACACAAGCGAGAGGAAGGAACTTGCTGCTTGGTGGTCTGTAGCAGCACTGGCTGTTGACGAGGCTTGGCTCCGCTCACTGACTTTCTTGGAGAGTGCAGCAAGGGTGGAGCTAGCTGACTGCGGGCTAAACGGAGAGTTAAAGGCATCGAAGCGCACCACATCGTCTCCTCGACCACCCCCTCCCAGGGTGGGCACTGCAGATGAGGCAGAGGTGGAGGAGGAGGAAGATGTCGTTGAGGAGGAGGCCACGGCATTCTTGTCTTGAAGTACAGCATTGGCTGCTGCTTTTAACTTCTGGATTGCAGAGTCCGGGGACAGGCTAGAGCCGCATGGTGTGGAGCAGCTGGCCGGAGGCCACTTATCTGCCACACCTGCCCATACAAAGCCACCTCCATTGCTAGGAGTGACAGAGTTAAAGGGGTCTAAGGGCTCTTGCTTAATGTTGGTGGCTGAGGGGGCCGTGGAGGCTGGTGAGGCTGAGCCACTGTTATTGTTATTGGCCAGTTTTCGGGCAAGAGCACTTAACTGCTGGGCATGGTGGGAAGATGGAGAGAGGGTCAAAGGTGGGGCTAGACCTATTGGAGGCGACTCACCCCCAGCACCTCCCCTGGATGACCGACCCAGGAGCTCCCCAGTGTCAAGCTTTAGCGACCCAGCCTCTAGGAGGCGACGTAGGTTGCTGCTGAGGGGCTTTCCCAGGGCTCGAGATGCTGCCTCGCCGTACAGTGATGATACCACAGACGAGAGTGTGTCCTGGGCCGAGAATGCACCTCCATCCAGTCCAAGAAGTTCCAAAGAGGCACGATGGACAGGTGTGGGGCAACCCAGTGAGCTTTCGCCTCCACAGGTATCATGATCCCCAGACCCAGCGCTGATTCCAGGTCGTTCGTCAGGAGAGGAGCCCCTGGGCAGGAGGACCTCATCCTGGGTGTCTCCAAAAGACGACGACTCTGAGCGCGTGTCAGAGGCATTCCCAAACCAGCCTTCCTCCTCCACAGCAGTGCCATCAGGCCCTCCTTCCTCATTGCTGTCCACATCTGGAAGAAGAGAGGAAACGAAATAACAAATTAATAAATGGTGTGTGAGCACTGTGGGAAAGGTTGCTTTTGTGAGCAGTTGGACTAGTGATTCTTTCACAGCTAAAAAACTGCTTTACAGCTCAGTTTTATGTGTACATTTATGATGTTTAAGAGCAATTAGGCAGTTAGGCTTTCACAGTCAGGCTTCAGCATTGCAGAGATTAGCAAACTGTACAATGTAAAATCCTAACTGGAAGTCAAAAAGCCTTTGAAAGCTGCAAAAAGCAGGGAGAGCAGTAAAATGACTTCCAGCCTAAATTCAACCTCTTTTTTATACAGTCACAAGGCACATCCAAGATGTTTGAGTAATTTAGATTTTTCTGTCTTTTTTTAACCATATTTTTCCCACCCTTGGTCTGGAAGAGCCTAGTAAAGGGGTTACCATGACAACGGGTCCTTCTGGGAGGCTAGACAGCAAAGATTAGGGTAATGGAGGTTACAGAACTATATTAATATTCATGAGCCTGCAGATACCACCAGGGAGCCAATAAGGATAGGGTTAAGGTCACCAAGGGTCATTAATATACACTTCATGTATCAATATTCATAAGCAAAACATTACAGCTTGCCAGACAAGGGCGAACAAAGAAAAGTGAATATTCCTGATACATATTAACAAACCTCCATAAGAATATGTCAAAAGCGCCAAGCCTGGGTGAAACAAAATGTCAAAACTGACATCTCCTCTTTGGGTCACTGTACACACCAGCTCAGAAAACATTCGATAAAAAGGAACTGGCTGAGATTCATTAAAAAACTGGCCACTCAAAATGAAAATATCATTTAAGATGTCTTACACACCAACATACATTTCCAAGCACACCAAAGCTGTCTTCACCTTCACGACCCTCACAGAGGCCCAGTGGGTCTGCTCTCTGTTTACAGGCAAAGGCAAAATCGTTGCCAGGCAACCCAGCCCAGCAACCTGTAGGGATCATTAGAGATGGCTGACATCTGGCCAGCATGGCTCGCTGTGGTCCGCAAAGGTGACCACAATCACAACCCGCTATGACCGCTACTCTCCTGCTGCAACAGATATCAAACAGGGATTGCACACTTCCAGATATCTTCTCATCTCTAACACATCCCCACTTCCTTTCTTACATTTGACAGTAACACAGAAGAAGATGTCAAAAACCAGAGCAACAGGTTATGTTATAATATCAGCCAAACTTTCTTTAACCGCATGCTTAGTAGCCTTCACCCTGACTGATAATGCAGGATGCACTTTATGGGACTGATGAGTATGTGTGGCACTTCTTCTTTGTTAAGACTATTATTAAGGTGAATGAAAGCACCAAAATGCACTGATTGTGAACCCAATTTACCATGCTGCTTGAAGCCATTTTACCACCAGAGTAGGGTTAACAGGAATAAAGGGAGGGAGAGGGAGAAGGAGCCAGTGAGTCATGCAGGGCAGGGCTTGACCCATTTCCATGTGACATGCGAAAAGCAGCAAGAGCCACTAATGGCTGTAATGTGGTTAGAGGGAAATCGCTAGATTACTGACCCAAGGTCTCAGCTTTGAGGCTGAACTTTCTTGCTTCCTAGGTTCATTCTTAAACCTCGGGGTTAGGTGCAGCTGCACACAACACTAAGCTACTGGGCTTCTGCCTGA
Organism: Cichlasoma orientale; assembly: GCA_034780415.1. Lineage (NCBI taxonomy): Eukaryota > Metazoa > Chordata > Actinopteri > Cichliformes > Cichlidae > Cichlasoma > Cichlasoma orientale. The sequence goes on along the minus strand of JAVDPK010002997.1, from coordinate 387,194 downwards.
GTGCTGCAGTGTGCACTCCACTACCATGGCTTTGTGTGTCACAGGCAAGCCACCCCTGTGGACAGAATGACATTTTCCAAGGTCATGGTCTCCAGGCCAGCTCTAAGGGGCCTTCATGTGAGTTCTGTACTTACGACTACTGCTACATGCCCATCACACACATGGAGACAATCTTCTTTAGAGAACAAACACATTTTATTGCTAAAGTGATGCCCATGATTTTTTTTTTTTTTCTCTGACACACATTTAACTGCTTTGGCTCTGCAACGGTGGCTGGCTTGATGATGGAGGCATGGAGATACGGGCAGAGGCGGCAAGCGTCTGCCACTGAAAGGGAACCATTTAGCGGTGTAATGGCGGGGATGACTTGCATGTTGAGACAAACAGCTGCGGGGTGCTCAGCAGTCTGGATCTGTTATCACTCACACATGGATGATTCACTGGCAAAACGGGAGGGAGTTTTCTCTCTGGGCCACCGAGATGTATAGCGCCACCTTATTATAGACAAAGACAGACCTATAAGAGGTCCAAGTCCAGACTGAGACTCCATAAAGGGAGGGCCAAAGGCTTGAAGACTTCCCAGAATAAACAGTCTTGAGCTTGACCAGAGATGCATGCAGAGCAGATAAAAATATTTTCGTGTACAATGTTCAGAAATTTGTTGTGCTAACCTGTCAAAAGAAGAAACGGGGAGCTCACAGCCTGTAACTACAGCTAAAAACAGTTGGACCTTTCAGGTAGTGGAGTTGTTCATTGTTTCACCACGCAGAGCTGTCAACAATCTCCATTTGTGAACTTGGCAGGATTATTTTGGCTGAGGCTTTTTCAGGTCAGAGGGGGTGCATGCATGTGTGTGTGTGCATGCTCAGACATACACGTTTAGAACATGAGCCAGTTAGATTTCAGCTAACCTTGTCACACAGAATGATCGCTAGTAAAAGGGAGGAGTGCGAGTTAGAGAAGGGAGAGAAGAGCAAGGGACTAGAGTAAAGGTAGGTCAAGAGGTTAGCCACCACATGACTTCTGTGAGGCTGCTGACTAACATGTTCCCTCTCCTTCTCTTTCATACACACACACACACACATACACATACACACACAAAGCTACTCTGTTGCTTAGCCAGGCATGAAAATTGGCCTCCCTGACCTCAGGCCTGAACAGGGTAGGGGAGAGGAGACGGGACAGTGAAGGAAGGAAGGGACAGCTAGAGAGATGGCCAAAAGGGAGGGGCTGATCTGACTGGGCAGGCAAGAAGAGGAGGCCATTAGCCGATTAAGATTGGACGGGGGTGCATCAATACTGCGCTGATGTCAAAAGGAGAGTCATGCCCATGAGCTAATATAAGAATGAGAGAGAGAGGGGGAACAAGAGAGAGAAAGAGAGAGACTGCAGGTCAGGGAACCACTAAAATCGCAAAGACTGCTGACCGCAAAGCCCTACAAAGTGAAATAACATGAAAGACTGTCACAACATACTGAGACTAAAGCCATCACATTTACAACACCAAAATGATTAGCCTCTCTTTCCTGCTAAGACTGGGAAGCTCATGGTGGTATGTGTGCATGGGTTAAGGAGGTAGGGCATAGGGTGAGGCCATAGGAAGGAAGGCAGGGAGTATGGATGTGGTGAAGAAGGAGCCGAGGTGGTAATTAAGTGTCCGGTTAGACCCTGGCGGGGGTTGCCACAGCCGCGGGCTATGCTAATGAGCACGCCCAGCGGTCAGGGCTGCCTTATTAGTGCTCGCTGGACAATATGGTGGGAGAGATGCACCACTGACGGCCTCACGTCTCTGCAAATGACTAACAGTCTTCCCAAGGAGGAAGCTAATTCCATTAATTGGGACACACTGGATCAGGATCACCTCCCTTTCCTTTTTCCACAATCCCTCACTTGCTTGATCTCTGTCAAATCACATTCATTTTTACCCCCCCCCCCCCCAAGTTCAGTTAGGAAAAATTCATTATTTATTCCATTACACAAAAAGATAGCTGGTTTTCCATGTTGTTTTGATAATTTAAAAAGCAACTTAAGTAATCTGATTTGTTTGACCACCAGGAAGTTAGTGACTTCTTTGTGTGCCTTGCTTGACATGTATGTAGTTTAAAAAATAAATAAATAAAAATAACACCCAGCATAATAAGTTACTTTCTTTTTTTACCGCAACCAGGAATTAAAAACAAAAAACAGCATTTTAGAAGTTTTCACTTGTGTTAACTGTTAGAAGAAGAAGAAACAGGAAGTACAATAGTAACACAGTAACAGCAAGGTAAGACACTGGGCAGCAATAAATTAACTGAATGCTAACACAATACTTTTTTTAAAAAAAATGTTGAAGCGCAGTCAATACATTTGTATTTGCTTTAACATTATCAAGCCCAGCACACCTGTAAGTCAGTAACTTTCTAAACACAAACACATCTGAAGTTAAAAATGTAATAAATAAATAAAATCTAAATCACCCCCCCCCCCAATTTGTGGGTGGTTTAAAAAAAGGAAAGGCAATATTTGTTTACAGTAAAGACATCTGTAAATCAGTTGAATACTGCAGTTCCTTTGCAGGAGCAACATGACCATCACTCCATCGTGTTATTTCCATTTGGAAGTTGATGAAACATGACAACCAACAAGGGGACAGGCAATGCAAATAATTAAGGAGGCAAAATGTCATACAGGACAGTATGCAACCTATTTATGTTAAATGAACTTGCAAGAATCTGCCTGTCCTTTATGTTAAGTAACACTACCCCTTGAAATGTTTTGATAAACTGCAGTCTTAACAGGAGCAGGGCTGTTTAATGTGACTTTATCTAAAATAAAAGAAAAAAAGAAAAAGTAAACTAAAAAAAGAAAACAGTGACTTTTGAAATCATTTAAACCATGCATTTAACTGGAAATACAATTTTAAAAAGTTACTTCAAAAAACAAAACAAAAAAGTGCTCATTTTGAATTTGTTCCCAGTGACGCTTCATTGTGATGGAGGCAAGAAAAGAAGGAAAAAGTTGTGTAATACTAAAAAATACAAAACAAACATCTGGCACAATATTTTAAATCTAACCTGTTGAATAAATCCAGGAAGCTCTTTGCGTGCGTATGTGTGTGTTCGTGCATGTGTGTCTATTCAACAACCATTCCTCCAATCCACTTTGAATGGAGACCAGGGGAAGGGCAGCTGCATGTTTAGGGTTTAGATCAGCCATTTTAATGCAATTAAGGTAACTTTCACTTTGATTGTTTAGCAGCTGCCTTGGTTAGCATGAGATCTTCTCCTCAGGTTCATATGAATTGTGTTTATCAGGAGCAACACACACACACACACACAAACACAGAATATATGTAGCTTTAAAGCAGCTTTCGTTTCAAATCTGTAATAATGTGTGTGGTTGTCTGTTAGCTTTCACTACTTACATGTGAGGCATTACGGAACATGTGTAAATTGTAGCTACAAAAAAATAACCTGTTACAAAAAAGTGGTAACGTAATGCTCCATCAAACTATTATTCAAACTATTAATCACAGCGATTATTAACAGTACTGTCCCATCCTAGTTCTTTCTAGTGTCACTAGTTAATCTCGCCTGGTGGTTTAATTTATGAATGACCCAAGGTGTGTTAACTTTTGACAGTAAAATAACGCAATACAAAATATGGACCCCCCCCCCCCCAACCACAAAAAAAAAAAAAAGTCTCCATGTCCTAGATCAAGTCTGCACTGTAGGCAGGCCGGTTTAGCACCTGAATTCTTTTACAGTGTTGTCTGGCATTGCCTTGCTGAAATAAGCAAGGCCTCCCTGAAGGCCAATCACTCTGGATGACAGCATATGTTGCTTCATAAGCTGCATATACCCTTCAGAATAAATGGCGTCTTCATAGAAATGCTAGTTACCCATGCCAAATACACTAATGCTCCCCCATACTATCACTAATG